>VDFB02000017.1:112693997-112762980 GCA_007258455.2 Sequoia sempervirens | reverse complement strand
TGCTTCCTTTAAAGCGACAGCTTCTGTCCACTTTGTAAAATAATCAGTGGTAGTAAGAATCCACTTATGACCTGCACTTGAAGGTGGGTTTATAGGGCCAATAAAATCCAAGCCCCACTTAGCAAAGGGTTGTTCTACCTAAATCGGGTGCAGGGGCATCGGTGCAAGCTTCTGTTTACCAGAAAATAATGCACATTTCTCACACTTTCTGACCCATGCAATAGCGTCCTTAAATAAATCTGGCCAATAATAACCAGCTCTCATAATCTTCAGAGCTATAGTCCTTGCAGCAAAATGACCTCCTGAAGGTCCATCATGAAACTCTGCTAGCAACTTGTCAACTTGATCAGGCTGAATGCAACGTAATAAGACACCTTGGAAATCTCTCCTATAAAGAACGCCATCAATAACTGCATAAGGGATGGCTTGTAACCTATAGTACCTTCTTTTTTCTTTTTCCAAGCCTTCGGGGCATTCACCAGTTTGTAGATAATGTATCATCTGCTGCAACCATGTAGCAGGGGGTGCTTGAACAACACTCGGAACATCATTATTTAGCACTGTTTTTGTATTTGCAGCCTCTTTTAAGCAGTTGTCCTCACTTCCAGCAATATGTTCACACAAACCTTTTCCTCTAACGAGCTTGGTTGCTTTTATATCGACATCGAACTCCATTACTTTAGTGATCCAACCAGCACGCTTATCATTAATATCCTTGTTAAGCAGAAAATCTTTAACAGTCGAATGAGCTACTAGCAAATGAACTTTGTTGTTGGACAGCATGTGTCTGAACTTTTTCAAACTTCTTACAACAGCAAAAACATGTTTCTCCACAAAAGAGTACTTTACCTCGTAATCGTGCAAAACTTGGCTAAAAAATGCAATAGGCTGCTCCAAGCCTTCCTCGTTTTGCTGGCATAACATGGCTGAAACTGTATCTACTCCTCCAAAAGCATATAGAATAAAGTCTTTGTCGAAGTTTCTATTAATGAGAGTAGGAGCGGCTACAAGCGCTTCTTTGATCTGCTTGAAGCTCCTCTTACCTTCCTTGGTCCAGCTGAATGGCTCATTCTTCTTTAGCATAGAAGTGAGAGGTTGCAGCAAGGCTGCGATATTTGGTATGAACCTCCTCACGAAATTTATTCTCCCAAGAAAGCTTTGCAAGCCTTTCTTGTGAGTTGGTAATGGCAATTCAAGAATTGTAGAAACTCTTTCAGGATCAATTGAAATACCTTGCTTTGAGACAATGTGCCCACGCAGTTTTCCTTCATGCACTGAAAATATACACTTCTTTGGATTGAGAGACACTCCGAACTCTCTGCACCTCTGAAAAACCTGTTCTAAATGATCCAAGTGTTCATCATCATTTCTAGAAAAAATAGTAATATCATCTAAATATACCAGAACAAACTTGTTCATGAGGCCATGAAAGGCCATTTCCATAGCACGCTAAAAGGTTGCTCCAGCATTTGATAAGCCGAAAGGAATCTTCTTGTAGGCCATCATGCCCCACTTAGTTGTAAATGTTTTTTTCAACTGATCTTCCTGCTTAACCAGGATCTGGTTGTAACCTGAGTAGCCATCTAACAAAGAAAATCTGTCAGAACCATAAACTACTTGTAAAATTTGCTCCATGGAAGGGAGAGGGTAATGGTCCTTCAATGATGCTCTATTCAGATCTTGAAAATCGACACAAAGTATGATTTCTCCACTCTTTTTCCTGACTAGCACTAAATTTGACACCCAAGAGGTGTGTTTAATAAGAAAAATAATACCGCTCTCAACTAACTTATTCATCTCATCCTTCATAAGGTGTTCCAACCTGGGATTAAGCAGTCTTTGCTTCTGCCTTACTGGTTTTGCATCAGGCTCAAGCGCGATGGTATGCTGTGCTAAATTGGGGTTAAAACCTCTTAAATCCTTGTATTCCCAAGCAAAAACATCACTATATTTCTGACATAACAGAATAAACGCTTGTTGTTCCTCTCGACTGCATACCTTACCCAGCTTGAGAAGTTTGTCCTTGAAGATCTCGATGGCTGCATAATGTTCTTCTTTAACTGTCAAGCTGCACTTGTCCTTTCAAACTTGGTCATCTGAGTTAAACACAGATTCCAAAGTCACCAAACCTTTTGGCAACTTATTGGTCTTCAATTACACAATCTGGTCTTCATATTGCTGCTGCCATTTTTGTTGATTTCCATCTGTGAATTCAGCTTCAACAATCAGAAAATTCACGATTTGCTCATCGCTGTCAAAAACCTACCAGCTCACGTTATTGTCAGGTACAGAAGGTCTGACCACTATTTTCACATATTGACGTGCTTCTACCTTATGAATTTCCTTAGGAGTATCAAACTAGGCTCCTATGGCAGCGAGCCTGTCAGCATGTTCATTTTGATTTCGAGGAATCGACAAGATATTAAAAGCATTAAAATCTTCCATTAAATCCCATACACGATGCTTGTATTTCTTAAGTAAATCATTTTTAGCAGCATTTAAATTTTTGACCTGATTCACAATCAACTCTGAATCACCATAAACCTGCAAACATTTAATACCTCATTTGCGGGCCCATTCAAGGCCATGTACCAACGCTTTGTACTCAGCTGTATTATTTGAATAGCTGAAAGCAAATTTGCAAGCTAAAAAATACATATCTCCTTCGGGTGATATCAACATAGCTCCACCCCCGGCACCAACACTGCTCCTCGAACCATCGAAATAAAGCTTCCAAAGCTCATTATCTTTTCCTGCAGATGGTTCATCCTCTTTACAAAGATTAGGAATGTCGCAATCAGACTCTCGAATCATATAGACTCCTAATCCTACCTCAACTGTGTTCTGAAATGAATCAAGCTCGTGATCTTCAGCTGCCCATTCATCGAAACTAATGTAGTCTTCCTATGTGCTACAATCTGAGGTCATGGTTTGCTCCTCCATTGCAGAGGTGGTGTAGAGATTAGCGTTTATAGGGCTTGGGGAGTATGGTTCGATATGGTCTTTGGCAAGAGGCTCGGACTTTATGGTCACTTTCGTACGATACCTTGTTCTAAAAAATAGATGAGACCAATCAGAAGAAAAAAACCCGCCCAACTTGGCTGTAAAATCCCTTGACAGGAAAATGGCAAAGTGCGGCAGTAAGTCTATGACATGAATATCCTGATGAATAGCGAAACTTGGGGATGTGTGCAAGGTAAGGGCTAATTTTTTTATAATACCAGTAGTCTTAACAGTAGACCCATCTAATTGTACTACGCCTTTCTGAGGATTAGGCTCATAAACAAGACCTAATTTGTTAGCTAAACTCTTAGGTATGACTGAACTACTGGCTCCAGAGTCGACCATACAATTATGCACAATTTTATCACCTATGATCAAACTTAAGTAAAACGGAGGGGGCTTTACCTCTTTTGCTTTCTGCCCACCTTTGTCCTCCAGATCGTTAGCCAACACAACTTTCACAACTCCTTGATTTACGTTGTCAGAAATAGATAACTCAGCAAAAGCACTTTGCAGCAAACTTTTCTGCCCTGGAAGCTGCAGAGTGTCTAATATCGACATATTGACAGTAGTTTTCTTGAGATGCTCAATGATATTGAAGGATGCAATATTTACCTTCTGTTGGTTTTTTGTAACAACTTCATTTTGCTTTTGCACAGGCTGAGAATGCGTTTTTGATAGCTCCTTGTTAGGTATCTCCTGCCCTCTTTGTAGAATCTACATTTTAGGCTATGTGGCAGCGTTAACCTCTGATAAAATGGGCTACTTACCGACTAAGGGCTACTGTTGTGCACTTCCAACTTGTTGTCCTAGATCCATAGCTCATTTTTTAGATCTGGTATTAGCCGAAATAGGAGAATCTTGTCGATTTTGGCCATTCACGCCACAAAATTTGGAGCTATGCCAGTTCGGCAAGGCGACCTCTAAATTATCTTGTTGTTCTTGATTTTGATCTGCAACATGTTCTGAAGCAGCATATATATTCTGCACCATTAAAGCTTGATTTCTTACTCCGTCGGCGCACGTTGATTGGTTGTGGGGTTGATTGCACGGATAACACCAGTCGCAATCCTGGGCAACATTATTTTGTGGCACGAGCTCCTTTGACGAGCTGGCTACGTTAAGATTGTATGGCTGGAATGGCCTAGGATTAAAGTTTCTTCTTTGGGCTTGCTAATCACCTTGGAATGCGAGCCTATTTTGTTGGTTTTACTGATAAGGGGCTTGATAAGGCTTATGTTCTTGGCCAACGTGCTTCTTAATAGTCACAAGGTCATTCCCAACGGTCTTTAACATGTTTTTTAGCTCTTGCATTTCTGGATTTGGGGCTGGGGCAGCGACCTCTTGGGTTGTGTTATGATATCCTATTACTGGAACTGGTGGGACAACAGCCAAGGGAGGAATGGCAGCAGGAATAGGCAGCTGTATTTCTGAAACAAGGGCATAGGAGGTCTAGGAGCTATGTCTCCAGCTTGAATGAGGCAATTTTTAGCATTTATAGCAATATTATAAGCATTAGGAAGCGTTAGACCGGGTGATCCATAATAGTGGTTTTACAATTTTTTGGCCAAAGCCCCGGACGAAATTATTATTTTAACTAAATCTTCACATTCGGGGCACCTATAGCGGCTAAAGCTGTGAGGTGAAGATGGTGCAAGTAGAGTCTCATCAAATTTTTGTGCAGCCCAGATTCCTAAAAATATTTTTTTCAAAATTTTTGGAATCAAGTGCACTTCTTTCCATCTCCCACCCGAAAATAGATTTTTTCAATAAACAACGTTTTAAAGAAATTGGCCTTTGCAGGTATATATAACTTTTTTTCCGTAGAGAGGATAAAATTAATTAACAATTTAGATTTGTAGCTTTGATGCTCCAGATGCTTCCATTTGGTTAGATAGTTTTTTATTGAATATTTTTCGCTTAATCAAAATTCAAGGAAGTCAAAATAAACTATAATTCGGACCTGTAGCGGTATGCTTGGCGTAACTTTTTATTATGTCAAGAAATTTAATTTAATTTTTTGTTGGATCCAGGACACAATGTCGAGATTACTCATATTTTCAATTTTTTGATAATCTTCTTTTTTTTCCCACATATGAAAAATGAAAATTCATTTTTGATGAAAAACCTATGTTTAATAAAACTTAAAAAACAAATACATAGCAAAACCAAAACATATTAAAATTATATTCATTAGATAGCCTGTTCTGAGGAATACCATAATCATTTGAAATAAATTTTAAATGAATTCATTTGATCCCCCAAAATCTAAATCAAAGTGATTTTTTATCAGCATTTTGATAGGTGTAAAGGAGACACATTTATAGGTATGGTTTAAAACTAGTGAGGTTCTATCCAAGGGGGTTTGATCTAAGGTGATTTGATCAAACCCTCTTCAATTGGAATCCTTAAAAATGGAACTTTTTAAGGCTTAAATCATTATATTTTCTAAAAATATGTGATTTCAGCTAAAATTCATTCCTCTTAGGAATTGTAAACCACTATTATGACAACACCCCGTATTACATAAGTGAGTCATAACCTTAATCTTGCTATTTAAAACTTTTTAAATAAAAAGAAATGCATGTCGATTAAAGGGCTTCTTGACTGTCGTCTGGGACTGTCCCAAGTCCTCTGAAATCTGTAATTGAAATCTGTGAAGTGTTCATGCGGCGCCCTTTGAATGGTGCTCAACTACTCTAATAAAGATAAATTGTGGATTTATCGACCAAAGTCGGCCATTACTTAGAAGCGTCCCATGTTGCAATTGAGTTCTGTGAGACATCGAACCAACTGCGGTGCTTTTTCCCTTAAAGCTCTGGCTAACAACCTTAGAGCAACGTTCTCCTGTGTGATATTGTGCACCGAGCATAGCGTGGCCATGTCACGGATGTGCTCGATTGGTGTAGTGTAATCCTCTCCGGTGAAATATGGTAGTCCTCGAAGGGCTACAACTGGAATATCATCATGTTGAGCAATATCTAATGGACTGCCTCCATTGAAGGGTGCGAACGGGTGCTACCTTGGTGGTGCTGCCATCGGTGGTATTTGTGAAATCAGGACTGGTGTACCAAGTGATAGAACTAGGGCACCAAGAATAGGAGGCGTTGACTTTGATCTTGCAGGGGTTTCAAAAAGTCTTCTTACTGTCCTGCCTCTTCTTCATGATGGGGACAACTCTCGATACTTGAAGGGTGCTAAACTTGATCTTGTTTGAATATTTCTCATGCGCGGGTTGTACCAGTATGCAAAAAAAGAATCAAAGTCGCCAGGTATATTGTGATAGCCTCGAGAAGCTTGGAAAAACCTGCTGCATACACCAAACAACAAACTGAAATATTAAATATTCTTTGAAAGTTACTTTCAAGGTCCCACCGAGCGTGCCAAAAACTGTTATCAATAGTTTTGCACCCTGCTGAATGCAGTATTCAGCAAACTACTGAAACATGGAAACCTTCTTCAGATGTGGGTGATTTGAATGAAGAAGGAATCTCCAGAGTGAGCTGGTTCTCCGAATGATAAATCCTATTCTAAAACTTCAGGGAAAAAGGGATAAAAGATGAACTAAAAATAAATCTCAATCTAACTGATGATTGATTTAAACTTTTGATAGAAAATTGAATCCTGCCACTCACAACAATTCCTTCACTACAATGATCCTTACAATCTCACCAATACATGATTTCATCATTAATTCATATGAAGATTCAGAACTTCGAATACAACATACAACCTGAAAACATGAAACCTTGTGCAGAAAAACTCATAAAGGCAGGACATTAAGGTTTCAAATTTGAACACACAAAACATCAAACTGTTGTTACCAGCTTTAAGACAAGAAAGTGGAAGAACTCTGCTGTATTATTGGAACTGAAAGAGTGTCAATCTGTCAAACCTGAGTACAATGTTCACAAGCTCAAAAAATGCATAAGAGCAGGAACTCTCCCCTGAACTACTGAGAGAGGAGCTGAAAAAGACCAAGTCTATTAAAACATAGCTCTCAAAAAACCCTAATCCGAGCTCAGAAAAAGCTCCAGGAAAAAAGGCTTCTAACTGGACCTCAAAAACTGCTTAAAAGCATAAAAAAGCACAATGCTTTCATGATCACACTGTCAAGCCTCTAAAAATAGGCTAATCTTGCTTTAAAAACTCAAAAACAATCTTATCTCTCCAAGATAGGTCTGAAATCCAACCAAGAGGAAAAGTCAACAAAAATCTGCTAAAAATAGCAAGAAAACACAAAGCAATTTATAGAATATCGCTTTATGATTCTGCTTTACAAGATGCAAATTTGCACAAGTTGTCTATTTATTGCAATTAAAGATTTATAATCTTTTGCAAAAAAGAAAAGCTTCTTATCCCTCCATTACAATAATTTGATTTTCTTAAAAAATCATAAAAATATTAATGCACATCATTATCTTCTCATCTTCTTATCAAATATCTGTCATTGATTTCTTTAAAATCAATCAAAATCAGAAGCTCTAAGTGTATAATCATCAAAACCTAACCCTAAATTATAAGGCATTCACCATTACATTTACATTGATAATACATATTCAAGCCTCATAAATCACTAAGGCACAAAATAAGTCTCAAAGACTTATCATATTGACCAACCTAGGCATTCGCCCCCCTCCCCCCACATACATTTAGACTTAGATTTAATAAGTCATAATGCAAAGATTAAAACATTCGACCTCCATTTGACATTCACCACGTGCTTTGATTGAACATTCTGGATGATGATAGGGTCGAATTAGGGTTTCAATCAAAACAAAGTCAAACCCTAACGATCACTCATTTCGCACTCTCTAGCTTAAAGGAAAGAAGCTCTGCTGCCACCATGACTGAGTTGAACTTGAACTCAAATGCTCTGATACTCTTCTCCATACTCATCAGTCATCTGAAAACTTCAGTGGGTAAGCTTGCTTTTATAATATCGAAGTTTTTCACTTCAGTATTGAATGCCAAAAGAGATAAGGCCGCAGCCTGTATGAATTTAGTCTTTGATTCTTTTCTTTCCTTTGCTCCTCCATGCCATAATGAGTTTGAGCTTGACCTCTGCTAGTTCACTCCATGAGAGCTCGCTTGTGTTATTATTTTCCTTCCACTGTGACAGGGGTAAGCTATCTGCTCATTGTTGGACGGATTCACATTTTGTCACTTATGGCTTTATAGCCGCGGCTAATCACAGCCCCTTAATGAATTTTCTGTATATTTTTGTGCCCTTTTTTGGAAGACTTCGAACCTTGGGTTTGAGCTCAATGGTATTTGCCTCTATGTTCTTCACTTTCACCGGCCGTTCATGTGGGGCTCGAGCTGGATTCTCGTTTGAAGCTTGAGACTTTAATATGGATCTGGCCGCGACCTTGATGATTTTCTCTCAGTCTTAAATTGGTAATTCTTCCCCTCAAGCTCCTATCTCTTCATTACTTTTCTGAAGCCAGAGGAAACTCTCTTCGTTTTATGAGTTTTGGCCATGCTCAGGCCGCGCCAAATGTGTATTGAAACAACATTTTCTTTGTGGATTTTGGGCTCGACCCATAACAAAAAAATGATCATTATGTCTATTTGAAAGCATTTCCGTTTGTGGGTATCATTGTAATTGAATTTTCTGTACTTTGAAACAAAACTGAAAGTGGGTATTTGAAATCTCAAAAGAGAATTGTGTTTTTTGGAACTTGGCTCAACCCAACATTTTGCATTTTGACAACAAACCCACATGTGGGTACCATAGATAATTGAGAATGGTTGTATCTCTACTCCTGAAACATAGCTATTAATCTATTTCTGAAGGAAACTAAATTTCTTTGTTCTGAAACTATTCATATGGCTCGATCCAAACTCAGGAAACTTGCATTCATATTTTATTGCATTCTCCTTACTTGGGTATTCACTGTACTTGAATTTTCTGTATTTTGCAACTCGAACCCTAAAATGGGTACTCGAGATTCAAGTGTGTTCAATTTATAAACTTGACATTCTGCACTTTAAGAAGAAAAATGTGCCTTCATTGCATCACTGTTAAAACTATCACATGGCCTCAACTGTTTAGAATTCGACTAAATCTGACCCAAATACCCAGCTGTATGCTTATTTGTGTTTAGTTATGGGCTCGACCCAAAACAATTGATTCTTTACTTTGTTATTCCTATGTCCCTCAATTTTGAAATGAAGATGGTTTGACACTCTTGGAAATACTGCATTAATTAGAACTCCATATATTTCTGAAAAAACAGTGATCTCCACCTGTAACATCTTGCTTAAGATATAAAAGGTTAGTAGTCCCAATAATTATGCAAAGTCTAGGTTTCTTTAATCATTCAGATTTCTTATCTTCAGCATGATTCTGTGAATGTCTGTTGAGAAAAGGAGGACCCCTTAATGTATATTATCTCCATGCTCATTCATTGTACGCACAGCAATATCTTTTTTATTTTCCTTAACCACAACACAACAACTTTTGTCTTCTGCCTCAAACAGATTTAGATTGAAACATTATAATACTATACACATCTATTTTTAAAAGATTCCTCTTGTCACTGATTATACTTTAGGTATCATTGGCATGCCATGTTGAACTCTCATGCTTCCATAGTCTGATTTTGACAATTCTGTTCGTGTGTACTTTGCTTGGCACTTATAACTCACTGAAAACAATTGAATGCACCTCATACTTTGATTGTTGTCCTTCACTAAAATCTTGATACATGATCTAGTTTGAAGCTCCAACCCACCCAAAATGAACTGGTTGTCCTTTGTTGTAGCTTTTCACTAAATATTACTCCATATTTAGATACAGTATCACTGATGCTTTGCTATTGTATCAAGTTGCTTTCCTTTGCATATCTAAAATGTTCTCCTTTCGAAATCTTTGATCTTACCATACAACAACATTGCTTTCTACTTTTAGACTTTATGTAGAAGCTTAGATTGAACATTGCAACACCACGAATCACCTTTACTCACCAATTCCTATGCATGTCTAAAGCCTCAGAAGCACCATTCTGGAATGAAATTGTTAAACTAGAAGTGGTTATCATTTGTCATTTGAATGCACTGTCCGCATTTTGTGCCTTTGGGCAACATGGTACTCTTCATGCATTTTTATGTTCTACTTATCAAACTGCCTTCAAAATATGTTCTCTTTCGTGATAAAATTTAAAATGAAACATTAAGACATAATGTATGCATATTCACTATCCTTGACTTTAAAGAGAAATAAATGATGAACTGAAACTCGCATGACATATGATTATGATCAGCATAGAAAATGAACTTATTCAGTGATATCTGATGCAAAAGTACTCAGTTAAATTCATTTAGTGAACTAAACTCACTGTTCACCTATAGCCTTCAGAAAACAAACCTGATTTTTATGAATGGATAGTTGGTTTAGTTGCTCGATGGATAAATATGTTTTTACTCCTTTAGTTGTTCTTCATTTTTCTTTATGAATGTGATGATGTATCATTAAAATTAGCCCATTAATGAATAGGGAAGCATGCCGAGCTCTACCCTTGTGGGAGCCCGTTTTCCTCCACATGCTTGGTCTTTGAATAATGTTCAGCTTCGTGACTTTACCTATACCTGCACAAGGAAACAAACAATGTTAGCATAAAAACAGAACATGATGATCATGATATTGCTATTTCTCCTTCAGCTCACTTCTTTCATACTACACTTGATTGATTGTTTCGATGCATTGTTAATAGTATGTTGTACTATTGTGGGTGCTCCATATAAGTTACATCATAATCAGAGTCACTGCCACCCTCTCTTTCCCTCTTACAGGTCGACGGAGCTTGAGAAGACAAAGTGCACCATTCAGCATCAAACGTCAATAATTAGGCAATGATGATTATGTTGTCACTTATGTGTTTTTCCTTTCTGTATCTTCAATAGTGCAATGTGCTATTAGCAATATGTTGTCACAGTTATATCCACGGCTTGTGTGGATCTTTGATTTCAATTATGCTTTTCAATTGAAAAGAAAATGCATTTTCATGCAATGTTGTAATATCATTCTGATTGTGAAATCAAATGAAGCCTTGTAAAAATGTGAGTTCTTTACGAAATAAATGAAAGCATCTGAAATGCTATTTTGCTCATTTACTCAATTCTGTATTTCTTTTAATTTTACAATATCTGAATGGCACTCTGAAACTCTATTTCTCTTTTTTTTTAAATATAACTATTGCTCAATGCAAAAAGTGATATGAAACAGCATTTGAAATTCAATCTGCAATTCCACTTAATGTTAAATAACACTCAGCCAGCTCCACCAATCGAGCTATGGGAAAAATTGGTAACATTTTGGCGATTTCCGCTATATGCTTGCCTGCTAAGAATATTTCAATGGCCTTTAAGCAATTCATTGGGCACGGAGTCAATTCTGCCCCTTCTCTTGAAACTCGGAAACTTGAACAGAAACACTCCAAAAAGCAGCAAGAAAACAAAACAAAACTGAAAGAAAACTAAAATGCCCTGGTGGCCAACAAAACAATGCGCAACAGCGCTTAGAGAAAGCAAACTACTGAAATCAAATGTGCAAAACACACTTATTTGCAAAATACTATACTACTAGTGAAATAACTTATCTTAGAAGCAATGCTTGAGGTGGATCCCATTCACTGGGATAGACAGCACCTCGCCAGTCATCTTTGAAAGTTGAAATGCATTGTGCTCCTTGCATTCCGTGATCACATAAGGCCCATCCCACATTGCATCAAACTTGGAATGTCATCCAGGTTTGCTTTTAAATTCATTCCACTTGAAAACTAGATCTCCAACAATAAAATCACGAGGCCTCGCCCTCTTGTCAAAAACATTCTTCATTTGCGCTTGGTGAATTTCTAGCTGCCTTAAAGCCTTCTTTCTGGTCTCTTCGAGCTCAACCAACTGTGCAAACCTCACTTCAAGAGGTTGTTCATTTAGCAACTCCAGTTCTTTAACATAACTCAATGTTGGTAACTCAATTGAAATAGGCAACTTAGCCTCTTTGTCGTAAGTTAAAACAAAAGGTGAACAACCAGTGGCTCTTTTAGGAGTTATTATGTCAGCCCAAAGGGCTAGCTTCAACTTTTCATGCCACGTTCTCTGATTATCTTCAACAATCTTCTTGATTATCTAAATTAGATTCTTATTTGTGGATTCTGCTTGACCATTGCCTTGCGGATAATAATTTGATGACGTGTTCAAATATATGTTATTTCTGACAGACCAATCTGAAATCTTTAATCCTATGAAAGCTAAGCCATTATCTGAAATGATTGAATCTGGAACACCAAATCTCGATATAAGATCTTGATAGAAATTAAGCACTGAAGTCTCGTTTGCTTCCTTTAAAGCAACAGCTTCGGTCCACTTTGTAAAATAATCTGTGGCAGTAAGAATCCACTTATGACCTGCACTCGAAGGTGGGTTTATAGGGCCGATAAAATCCAAGCCCCACCCAGCAAAGGGTTGTTCTACTTGAATCAGATGCAGGGGCAGCGGTGCAAGCCTCTGTTTACCAACAAATAATGCACATTTCTCACACTTTTTGACACATGCAATAGCGTCCTTAAATAAATCTGGCCAATAATAACCAGCTCTCATAATCTTCAGAGCTATAGTCCTTGTAGCAAAATGACCTCCTGAAGGTCTATCATGAAACTCTGCTAGCAGCTTGTCAACTTGATCAGGCTGAATGCAACGTAATAAGACACCTTGGAAATCTCTCCTATAAAGAATGCCATCAATAACTGCATAAGGGATGGCTTGTAACCTGTAGTACCTTCTTTTTTCTTTGTCCAAGCCTTCGAGGCATTCACTAGTTTGCAGATAATGTATCATCTGTTGCAACCATGTAGCAAGGGGTGCTTGAACAACACTCAGAACATCATTATTTAGCACTGTTTCTGTATTTGCAGCCTCTTTTAAGCAGTTGTCCTCACTTCCAGCAATCTGTTCACACAAACCTTTGCCTCTAATGAGCTTGGTTGCTTTTATATCGACATCGAACTCCATTACTTTAGTGATCCAACTAGCACGCTTATCATTAATATCCTTGTTAAGCAGAAAATATTTAACAGTCGAATGAGCTACCAGCAAATGAACTTTGTTGTTGGACAGCATGTGTCTGAACTTTTTCAAACTTCTTACAATAGCAAAAACATGTTTCTCCACAAAAGAGTACTTTACCTCGTAATCATGCAAAACTTGGCTAAAAAATGCAACAGACTGCTCCAAGCCTTCCTCATTTTGTTGGCATAACATGGCTGAAACTGTATCTACTCCTCCAAAAGCATATAGAATAAAGTCTTTGTCAAAGTTTGGATTAATGAGAGTAGGAGCGGCTGCAAGCGCTTCTTTGATCTACTTGAAGCTCCTCTTACCTTCCTTGGTCCAGTTGAATGGCACATTCTTCTTCAGCATAGAAGTGAGAGGTTGCAGCAAGGCTACGATATTTGGTATGAACCTCCTCACGAAATTTATTCTCCCAAGAAAGCTTTGCAAGCCTTTCTTGTGAGCTGGTAATGGCAATTCAAGAATTGTAGAAACTCTTTCAGGATCAATTTAAATACCTTGCTTTGAGACAATGTGCCCACGCAGTTTGCCTTCATGCACTGAAAATATACACTTCTTTGGATTGAGAGACACTCTGAACTCTCTGCACCTCTGAAAAACCTGTTCTAAATGATCCAAGTGTTCATCAGCATTTCTAGAAAAAAATAGTAATATCATCTAAATATACCAGAACAAACTTGTTCATGAGGTCGTGAAAGGCCATATCCATAGCACGCTGAAAGGTTGCTCCAGCATTTGATAAGTCGAAAGGCATCTTCTTGTAGGCCATCGTGCCCCACTTAGTTGTAAATGTTGTTTTAAACTGATCTTCCTACTTAACCAGGATTTGGTTGTAACCTGAGTAGCCATCTAACAAAGAAAATTTGTCAGAACCATAAACTACTTGTAAAATTTGCTCCATGGAAGGGAGAGGGTAATGGTCCTTCAATGATGCTCTATTCAGATCTCAGAAATCGACACAAAGTCTAATTTCTCCACTCTTTTTCCTGACTAGCACTAAATTTGACACCCAAGAGGTGTGTTTAATAAGAAAAATAATACCTTTCTCAACTAACTTATTCATCTCAGCCTTCATAAGGTGTTCCAACTTGGGATTAAGCGGTCTTTGTTTTTGCCTTACTAGTTTTGCATCGGGCTCAAGCTCGATGGTATGTTGTGCTAAATTGGGGTTAAAACCTCTTAAATCCTTGTATTCCCAAGCAAAAACATCACTATATTTCTGACATAACAGAATAAACGCTTGTTGTTCCTCTCAACTGCATACCTTACCCAGCTTGAGAAGTTTGTCCTTGAAGATCTTGATGGCTGCATAATGTTCTTCTTTAACTGTCAAGCTGCACTTGTCCTTTCGAACTTGGTCATCTGAGTTAAACACAGATTCCAAAGTCACCAAACCTTTTGGCAACTTATTACCGTCTTCAATTACACAATCTGGTCTTCATATTGCTGCTGCCATTTTTGTTGATTTCCATCTACGAATTTAGCTTCAGCAATCAGAAAATTCACGATTTTCTCATCACTGTCAAAAACCTACCAGCTCACGTTATTGTCAAGTACAGAAGGTCTGACCACTATTTTCACGTATTGACGTGCTTCTACCTTATGAATTTCCTTAGGAATATCAAACTGGGCTCCTATGGCAGCAAGCCTGTCAGCATGCTTATTTTGATTATGAGGAATCGACAAGATATTAAAAGCATTAAAATCTTCCATTAAATCCCATACATGATGCTTGTATTTCTTAAGTAAATCATTTTTAGTAGCATTTAAATTTCTGACCTGATTCACAATCAACTCTGAATCACCGTAAACCTGCAAACATTTAATACCTCATTTGCGGGCCCATTCAAGGCCATGTACCAATGCTTCGTACTCAGTTGTATTATTTGAATAGCTGAAAGCAAATCTGCAAGCTAAAAAATACTTATCTCCTTCGGGTGATATCAACATAGCTCCACCCCCGACACCAACACTGCTCCTCGAACCATCAAAATAAAGCTTCCAAAGCTCACTATCTTTTCCTGCAGATGGTTCATCCTCTTTACAAAGATTAGGCATGTCGCAATCAGACTCTTGAATCATATAGACTCCTAATCCTACCTCATCTGTGTTCTGAAATGGATCAAGCTCGTGATCTTCGGCTGCCCATTCATCGAGACTGGTAGTCTTCCTAGGTGCTACAGTCTGAGGTCATGGTTTGCTCCTCCATTGCAGAGGTGGCGTAGAGATTAGCATTTATAGGGATTGGGGAGCATGGTTTGATATGGTCTTTGGCAAGAGGCTCTGAATTTATGGTCACTTTCGTACCATACCTTGTTCTAAAAAATAGATGAGACCAATCAGAAGACAAAAACCCACCCAACTTGGCTGTAAAATCCCTTAAAAGGAAAAAGGAAAATTGCGGCGGTAAGTCTATGACATGAATATCCTGATGAATAGCGAAACTTGGGGATGCGTGCAAGGTAAGGGATAAATTTTTTATAATACCAACAGTCTTAACAGCAGACCCATCTAATTGCACTACGCCTTTCTGAGGATTAGGCTCATAAACAAGACCTAATTTGTCAGCTAAACTCTTAGGCATGACTGAACTACTGGCTCCAGAGTCGACCATACAATTATGCACAATTTTATCACCTATGATCAAACTTAAGTAAAATGGAGGGGCTTTACCTCTTTTGCTTTCTGCCCACCTTTGTCATCCAGATCGTTAGCCAACACAACTTTCGCAACTCCTTGATTTACGTTGTCAGAAATAGATAACTCAGCCAAAGCACTCTACAGTAAACTTTTCTGCCCTGGAAGCTGCAGAGCGTCTAATATCGACATATTGACAGTAGTTTTCTTGAGATGCTCAATGATATTGAAGGATGCAATATTTACCTTCTACTGGTTTTTTGTAACAATAGGTTCATTTTTCTTTTGCACAGGCTGAGAATGCGTTTTTGACAGCTCCTTATTAGGTATCTCCTACCCTCTTTGCAGAATCTACATTTTAGGCTATGTGGCAGCGTTAACCTCTGATAAAAACAGGCTACTTACCAAATGAGGGCTGTTGTTGTGCACTTCCAACTTGCTGTCCTAGATCCATAGCTCATTTTTTAGATCTGGTATTAGCCGAAATAGGAGAATCTTGTCGATCTTGGCCATTCACGCCACAAAATTTGAAGCTCTGCCAGTTCGGCAAGGCGACCTCTAAATTATCTTGTTGTTCTTGATTTTGATCTGCAACATGTTCTGAAGCAGCATATATATTCTGCACCATTAAAGCTTGATTTCTTACTCCGTTGGCGCACGCTGATTGGTTGTGGGGATGATTGCACAGATAACACCAGTCGCAATCCTGGGCAACATTATTTTGTGGCACGAGCTCCTTTGACGAGCTGGCTACGTTCAAATTGTATGGCTGGAATGGCCTAGGATTAAAGTTTCTTCTTTGGGCTTGCTAATCACCTTGGAACGCGGGCCTATTTTGTTGGTTTTGCTAATAAGGGGCTTGATAAGGCTTATGTTCTTGGCCAACGTGCTTCTTAATAGTCACAAGGTCGTTCCCAACGGTTTTTAACATGTTTTTTAGCTCTTGCATTTATGGATTTGGGGCTGGGGCAGTGACCTCTTGGGTTGTGTTATGATATCCTATTACTGGAACTGGTGGGACAACAGCCAAGGGAGGAATGGCAGCAGGAATAGGCAACTGTATTTCTGGAAACAAGAGCATAGGAGGTCTAGGAGCTATGTCTCCAGCTTGAATGAGGCAATTTTCAGCATTTATAGCAATATTATAAGCATTAGGAAGCGTTAGACCACCCATAGACTGAGTCATAACAACAATCTTGCTATTTAAAGCTTTTAAATAAAAAAGAAATGCATGTGCCGGTAAGGGCTTTACCGTTGTCGTGTCGGGATTCTGTCCTAAGTCCTCTAAAATCTATAATTGAAATCTGTCAAATGTTCGTGTGACGCCCTTTGAATAGTACTCAACTACTCTAACAAAGATAAATTGTCAGATTTATCAACAAAGTGTTGGTATAGGCCATTACCTAGAGCGTCCCATGTTGCGATTGAGTTTGCAGCGAGACATCTGAACCACTGCAGCACTTTTCCCTTAAGCGACATAGCTAACAGCCTTAGAGCGACGTTCTCTTGAGTGATATTGTGCACCAAGCATAACGTGGCTACGTCACGGATGTGTTCGACTGGTGTAGTGTAATCCTCTCTAGTGAAATATGGTAGTCCTCGAAGGGCTACAACTGGAATATCATCATGTTGAGCAATATCTAATGGACTGCCTCCATTGAAGGGTGCGAACGGGTGCTACCTTGGTGGTGCTGCCATCGGTGGTATTTGTGAAATCAGGACTGGTGTACCAAGTGATAGAACTAGGGCACCAAGAATAGGAGGCGTTGACTTTGATCTTGCAGGGGTTTCAAAAAGTCTTCTTACTGTCCTGCCTCTTCTTCATGATGGGGACAACTCTCGATACTTGAAGGGTGCTAAACTTGATCTTGTTTGAATATTTCTCATGCGCGGGTTGTACCAGTATGCAAAAAAAGAATCAAAGTCGCCAGGTATATTGTGATAGCCTCGAGAAGCTTGGAAAAACCTGCTGCATACACCAAACAACAAACTGAAATATTAAATATTCTTTGAAAGTTACTTTCAAGGTCCCACCGAGCGTGCCAAAAACTGTTATCAATAGTTTTGCACCCTGCTGAATGCAGTATTCAGCAAACTACTGAAACATGGAAACCTTCTTCAGATGTGGGTGATTTGAATGAAGAAGGAATCTCCAGAGTGAGCTGGTTCTCCGAATGATAAATCCTATTCTAAAACTTCAGGGAAAAAGGGATAAAAGATGAACTAAAAATAAATCTCAATCTAACTGATGATTGATTTAAACTTTTGATAGAAAATTGAATCCTGCCACTCACAACAATTCCTTCACTACAATGATCCTTACAATCTCACCAATACATGATTTCATCATTAATTCATATGAAGATTCAGAACTTCGAATACAACATACAACCTGAAAACATGAAACCTTGTGCAGAAAAACTCATAAAGGCAGGACATTAAGGTTTCAAATTTGAACACACAAAACATCAAACTGTTGTTACCAGCTTTAAGACAAGAAAGTGGAAGAACTCTGCTGTATTATTGGAACTGAAAGAGTGTCAATCTGTCAAACCTGAGTACAATGTTCACAAGCTCAAAAAATGCATAAGAGCAGGAACTCTCCCCTGAACTACTGAGAGAGGAGCTGAAAAAGACCAAGTCTATTAAAACATAGCTCTCAAAAAACCCTAATCCGAGCTCAGAAAAAGCTCCAGGAAAAAAGGCTTCTAACTGGACCTCAAAAACTGCTTAAAAGCATAAAAAAGCACAATGCTTTCATGATCACACTGTCAAGCCTCTAAAAATAGGCTAATCTTGCTTTAAAAACTCAAAAACAATCTTATCTCTCCAAGATAGGTCTGAAATCCAACCAAGAGGAAAAGTCAACAAAAATCTGCTAAAAATAGCAAGAAAACACAAAGCAATTTATAGAATATCGCTTTATGATTCTGCTTTACAAGATGCAAATTTGCACAAGTTGTCTATTTATTGCAATTAAAGATTTATAATCTTTTGCAAAAAAGAAAAGCTTCTTATCCCTCCATTACAATAATTTGATTTTCTTAAAAAATCATAAAAATATTAATGCACATCATTATCTTCTCATCTTCTTATCAAATATCTGTCATTGATTTCTTTAAAATCAATCAAAATCAGAAGCTCTAAGTGTATAATCATCAAAACCTAACCCTAAATTATAAGGCATTCACCATTACATTTACATTGATAATACATATTCAAGCCTCATAAATCACTAAGGCACAAAATAAGTCTCAAAGACTTATCATATTGACCAACCTAGGCATTCGCCCCCCTCCCCCCACATACATTTAGACTTAGATTTAATAAGTCATAATGCAAAGATTAAAACATTCGACCTCCATTTGACATTCACCACGTGCTTTGATTGAACATTCTGGATGATGATAGGGTCGAATTAGGGTTTCAATCAAAACAAAGTCAAACCCTAACGATCACTCATTTCGCACTCTCTAGCTTAAAGGAAAGAAGCTCTGCTGCCACCATGACTGAGTTGAACTTGAACTCAAATGCTCTGATACTCTTCTCCATACTCATCAGTCATCTGAAAACTTCAGTGGGTAAGCTTGCTTTTATAATATCGAAGTTTTTCACTTCAGTATTGAATGCCAAAAGAGATAAGGCCGCAGCCTGTATGAATTTAGTCTTTGATTCTTTTCTTTCCTTTGCTCCTCCATGCCATAATGAGTTTGAGCTTGACCTCTGCTAGTTCACTCCATGAGAGCTCGCTTGTGTTATTATTTTCCTTCCACTGTGACAGGGATAAGCTATCTGCTCATTGTTGGACGGATTCGCATTTTGTCCACTTATGGCTTTATAGCCGCGGCTAATCACAACCCCTTAATAAATTTTCTGTATATTTTTGTGCCCTTTTTTGGAAGACTTTGAACCTTGGGTTTGAGCTCAATGGTATTTGCCTCTATGTTCTTCACTTTCACCGGCCGTTCATGTGGGGTTCGAGCTGGATTCTCGTTCGAAGCTTCAAGACTTTAATATGGATCTGGCCACGACCTTGATGATTTTCTCTCAGTCTTAAATTGGTAATTCTTCCCCTCAAGCTCCTATCTCTTCATTACTTTTCTGAAGCCAGAGGAAACTCTCTTCGTTTTATGAGTTTTGGCCATGCTTAGGCCGCACCAGATGTGTATTGAAACAACATTTTCTTTGTGGATTTTGGGCTCGACCCATAACAAAAAAATGATCATTATGTCTATTTGAAAGCATTTCCGTTTGTGGGTATCATTGTAATTGATTTTCTGTACTTTGAAACAAAACTGAAAGTGGGTATTTGAAATCTCAAAAGAGAATTGTGTTTTTTGGAACTTGGCTCAACCCAACATTTTGCATTTTGACAACAAACCCACATGTGGGTACCATAGATAATTGAGAATGGTTGTATCTCTACTCATGAAACATAGCTATTAATCTATTTCTGAAGGAAACTGAATTTCTTTGTTCTAAAACTATTCATATGGCTCAATCCAAACTCAGGAAACTTGCATTCATATTTTATTGCATTCTCCTTACTTGGGTATTCATTGTACTTGAATTTTCTGTATTTTGCAACTTGAACCCTAAAATGGGTACTCGAGATTCAAGTGTGTTCAGTTTATAAACTTGACCTTCTGCACTTTAAGAAGAAAAATGTACCTTCATTGCATCACTGTTAAAACTATCACATGGCCTCGACTGTTTAGAATTCAACTAAATCTAACCCAAATACCCAGTTGCATGCTTATCTGTGTTTAGTTATGGGCTCGACCCAAAACAATTGATGCTTTACTTTGTTATTCCTGTGTCCCTCAATTTTGAAATGAAGATAGTTTGACACTCTTGGAAATACTGCATTAATTAGAACTCCATATATTTCTGAAAAAATAGTGATCTCCACCTGTAACATCTTGCTTAAGATATAAAAGGTTAGTAATCCCAATAATTATGCAAAGTTTGGGTTTCTTTAATCATTCAGATTTCTTATCTTTAGCATGATTTTGTGCCTATCTGTTGTGAAAAGGAGGACCCCTTAATGTATATTATCTCTATGCTCATTCATTGTACGCACAACAGTATCTTTTTTATTTTCCTTAACCACAACACAACAACTTTTGTCTTCTGCCTCAAACATATTTAGATTGAAACATTATAATACTGTACACATCTGTTTTTAAAAGATTCCTCTTGTCACTGATTATACTTCAGGTATCATTGGCATGCCATGTTGAACTCTCATGCTTCCATAGTCTGATTTGGACAATTCTATTTGTGTGTACTTTGCTTGGCACTTATAACTCACTGAAAACAATTGAATGCACCTCATACTTTGATTGTTGTCCTTCACTAAACTCTTGCTATATGATCCGGTTTGAAGCTCCAACCCACCCAAGATGAATTGGTTGTCCTTTGTTGTAGCTTTTCACTAAATAGTACTCCATATTTAGATACAGTATCATTGATGCTTTGCTACTGTATCAAGTTGCTTTCCTTTGCATATCTAAAATGGTCTCCTTTCAAAATCTTTGATCTTACCATACAACAACATTGCTTTCTACTTTTAGACTTTATGTAGAGGCTTAGATTGAACATTGCAACACCACGAATCACCTTTACTCACCAGTTCCTATGCATGTCTAAAGCCTCAGAAGCACCATTCTGGAATGAAACTGCTAAACTAGAAGTGGCTATCATTTGTCATTTGAATGCACTGTCCGCATTTTGTGCTTTTGGGCAACATGGTTCTCTTCATGCATTTTTATGTTCTACTTATCAAACTGCCTTCAAAATCTGTTCTCTTTCGTGATAAAAGTTAAAACAAAACATTAAGGCATAATGTATTCCTGTTCACTATCCTTGACTTTAAAGAGAAAGAAATGATGAACTAAAACTCGCATGACATATGATTACGATCAGCATAGAAAATGAACTTATTTAGCAATATCTGATGCAAAAGTACTCAGTTAAATTCATTTAGTGAACTAAACTCACTGTTCACCTGTAGCCTTCAGAAAACAAACCTGATTGTTATGAATGGACAGTTGGTTTAGTTGCTTGATGGATAGATATGTTTTTACTCCTTCAGTTGTTCTTCATTTTGCTTTATGAACGTGATGATGTATCATTAAAATTAGCCCATTGATGAATAGGGCAGCATGCCGAGCTCTACCCTTGTGGGAGCCCGTTTTCCTCCACATGCTTGGTCTTCGAATAATGTTCAGCTTCGTGACTTTACCTATACCTGCACAAGGAAACAAACAATGTTAGCATAAAAACATAACATGATGATCATGATATTGTTATTTCTTCTTCAGCTCACTTCTTTCATACTGCACTTGATTGATTGTTTCGATGCATTGTTAATAGTATGTTGTACTATTGTGGGTGCTCCATATAAGTTACATCATAATCGGAGCCACTGAGACCCTCTCTTTCCCTCTTACAGGTCAACGGAGCTCGAGAAGACAAACTGCACCATTCAACATCAAATGTCGATAATCAGGGAATGATGATTATGTTGTCACTTATGTGTTTTCCCTTTCTGTATCTTCAGTAGTGCAATGTGCTATTAGCAATATGTTTTCATAGTTATATCCACGGCTTGTGTGGATCTTTGATTTCAATTATGCTTTTCAATTGAAAAGAAAATGCTTTTTCATGCAATGTTGTAATATCATTCTGATTGTGAAATCAAATGAAGCCTTGTAAAAATGTGAGTTCTTTACGAAATAAATAAATCATCTGAAATGCTATTCTGCTTATTTACTCAATTATGTATTTCTTTTAATTTTACAACATCTGAATGGCACTCTAAAACTCTATTTCTCCTTTTTTTTAAATATATCTGTTGCTCAATGCAAAAAGTGATATGAAACAACATTTGAAATTCAATCTGCAATTCCACTTAATGTTAAATAACAATCAGCCAGCTCCACCAATCGAGCTATGGCAAAAAATTGGTAACAGTTACATCATTACAATAATTACAACATTGCTTCCCCTAGTACATGTGGGAAGATTACATTAGATTACATTAAGAGTTACAAACATAAATACAATCCAATATACAAATACATGATAGGATGTCTTCTCAAATTGGAATAGGAACTAGAGTCCACAGTGCAATGACCAATCTCCACACACACAAACATGCATCAAGGATACCCAATGGAGGAAAAACACCAAACTCCCAGCCATGTGGAACCTTGAGGTCCATCCCTGTGCTAGGAGATAACACAAGGTCCCACATTCAACAGACAGTCAAGAAAGCAACATGCTAACATAAGCAAGGGGTTAGACTTGACACCATAACAACACTACTAACAACACCAATATTCTCAACACCTATATCACTTCTAGAGGCACACATAATAGAAAGAGGAAATACGACTAGAGATTGCAATACTACAATAGGAAGGAGTGTCATTGCATGGTCCTAGCATGGGTTGTCCTCGCAGTTTCTCACTAGACCCTGACCCCCATCTATGGTTGTCCTAGTAAACCTATCACTAGGTCTTGACCCCATAGGATGACACATGCGGAACCAACATTCCTTTCGTGAGGACAATGACGTTGATCTTTCCAACCAGGCCTTCTCAACCCATCCTTAGCCTATACAAGCACTATAGGAAATGGGTGAGGCATCCATTATCTTGTTTAATGTGAATTCTACCTATCCCCCTAATAAAATATTAAGGTTATCATTGGATTGGGAAACCCTCCAATGGGTTGTCCTGGACACCACTTTGGGTTTCGGCCCCCATTGAGAGCCACTCGTCCTACTTACAACTAGAAAACCCTACACAGAGCAAGGCATTGTCCATCTTGCACACCTATCACAATCTCACGAATCCATACATAGACAATAGGCAACACCCTTAAGGGTTGTGTTCGTACATTGCACATGACTAACACCATAGCCAAACCACTTCCAAGGTTAAACAACCCTAAGGACCATTCATACAAATATACCCCCTCCTAGGCCTCTAGAAGCCAACATACTAAGCACATTTCCCAATGACACATAACCTTTGACATACCTTACATAGATGACATTCATCTATAACAATTACATAATCAACTAACCCAATAATCAAGACACATTGTTGAATACAAACAATTAATCATAACGTTATAAACATGAAGATGTTCTCTTAAATAAGGCATTATTTAAACTCTCTTATCATTCATTTTAACTTAACCACTTGGTTCATTTTAATAGATTATTTACTTCAAATAACTATATTTAAAGGTAACTATATCATTAACAAAACAATAATCTCTATCGAACTATTTAATACGAAACCCTAATATTAAAATTATAACTTTAATGAAATACTATAATAAATTAATTGTTCTAAATAGTGATTCTATCGATTAAGTATTAAATAATTATAAAATAATCAACATTCACTTACTAATTAATTAACAAAGATTAATCTAAATCATTTAACAATTAATTAGAATCTTTTAAATTAAATAACCTATCCCTAATATTTTACCCTCACTTAATTTTAACATTCCCTAGACTTTTACATTACGCATAATTTACCGTCAATAATTAATCTCACGCTAAACTCACTTTTATCCAAATTTTCTCAAAGACACTTGGACCTAAACTTAACTATTTAAACGTAATTGAATCAACCAAAACTAAGGAGGTGAATAATAAAATAAAATATTTATGAAATTTTAGTTTACATTTAATTAGCAAATTCTCCAAGGAGATGATTAAAATATTAAAAGGATTAAATCTATACCACTACGATGATCGAATGAATGATTCACATATAGATATTTCAATATTATCTTAAAATTAAATTGAAGGGTACACATAGATATAACTTTCTATCAACCGGATACAACCATTCAACAATACCACCCACCCCAACGGGGTTTGAACCTTGGTGGCAAGAACAACAATGCCACCTATAAACCATCACACCATGCCAATACTGGCAAGTAGTATATATAATTACTAGCAATATAGAGAAACATTTATTTTAACCTATTCATTAACTGGGAAATTAAAATATAAATTTTCACTAATTAACTATACAAACCAAAGAGAAACTATATTGTTTCATTGTTAAATGTATTGAATAGTAAACACAAAGTTCTCTATTTGATACTTATACATTATATGGTCTATATCGATCATAAGGGGAGTTCAATTATGCACCAAAAGTCAAGATCACTACAGAAATATGAGGCACACACTTACCTAATATATATTTAATCTCCTATGCTAACACCGCTAAAACATTTTAACCAGTATACCCCAACCTCTAGCATATGCTTGGGATGGCACATCCAGTTGATTGACACAATTCCTCAAGAGACGCAGTCTATTTTTTGCATTGCATATCAGATATCCAGAACAACATAGGGACATCCATCGATTCCTAACAACAAGAATATTTTGTCATATACAAAGCCCGAACAACAAGAGATGGACAGAGCCATAAACACATTAAATCAATTACTGTTATGCAGATTAAGGTAAAAAATAGAACACAAGAGGTAAAGTCAAAAACAGGAGCGCTAGTTTTGCAAGGAGAGCTTTAGCCAGGCAACCTGAAGCAATTCATCTCAACGGTATTTTGAAGTTGGTTAATTGATCTGAAGATGAAAAGGGACAACGACTATGCTAGAAATTAGAGAGGCAGAAATATAAGTTAATATTCTCTAATACTAAAACACATGTTTTCAAAAGTCCATTACAAAATCAAATCATTGAATGTTCAATCGTATAAGATACCATTTCAGATCAATTCAAAGTGGAATAATAACAAATCCCCAGCATCTTCTAATTTGGAATCAAGGCAAACTAAATAGAAATGTTTCCTTATGTTACCCGGTAATTTTTATACTAAAACTTTAAAGATGATTGGAGAGTTTTCTCCGATTTCATTACTAACATCTTTAATTATTTATTCCACAGACCTACTACATAATAAGAGACTTAGCTGATAAATAAATGTTACAAGGAATCGCATAAAGCAAAATTACTAATAGCAATGAAGATGTCATATTTCTATGCATGAGATCAAGAGGAATACAAAGTGGAAACAAAGGGGTTTTGGCGCATCAACTGTAGGCATTGATGCTCTTTAATGTCCATAACCAGCCAAGTACATTAAGGAGGCAGTGGAAGATATTTTCACCTTGTATCAAACGATGGTAAAGGTTTCGCTATAATATGTTTTCTAAATCTTGATGCACAAATGCTTGAATGACCACAGTATTTGGAAACAGTTTAAAGATAGGCTACACATAAGACGCAAACTAAAAAGGTGAAGAAAAACTATCAAATAGTATGACCAGTGATAAAATTAGAATAAAACAATCAAACATTTATTTTCAAAATGCAGAGAAGGAGAAATCAATCGCATTGATCACACATTCGGAAAAGAAAAACAAAAGATCAAAATCCAACCTAGATCCAATGCTTGGCAGGAAATGGAAATTTGATGTCGATCTCACACTTTCACTCAAAATTCCAGCTTCTCTGATTCCACAATCCAAAATTCAAAAACACAATTCCTAGCATAAACAACAATAGAAGAAAATTCAACAATGTAATGGGTTATTAGGAGTTTTGAGAATCTATGGGTGCTACATCTGTATATGGTCTCTGGGCGAATTTTATATGAGGTAAAAGAAATAATTGGGATGCTATTGTAATCTGGTCGATTTGTAAAGAGTCAGTCAGTTACTCGAGTTATAACTGGGGGTTTTCTTCCTGGTTCTTTCCCACTAGTATGCTCACCTAAACCAGGGTTTGGTAAATCTAATTTTTATATATTAATATAATTATAGTGGCTTGCCACTTTTTCCAAAAAAAAAAAAATAGAAGAAATTTTTTCAGACAATTCTTTCCACCTTTTTAAAAACAGAATGAAATCCCCCAAAGCCAAATACATTTACAGGAGAAGAAAGATGTCAGTTGTATGGGAATTCCAAAACTATCCCAACTGACTATCACATGGATTAAAGTTAATTTTTAATTTATTAAATCAATAGTTAGGACAATTAAAATTATTTCATTTAAAATCTTAATTTAAACCATCCTTGTGTGGGACCTTGACTAACTTAACTACTTATATAAGACTATATTAATTATCATATAACTTAATTAATTTTTGAGGTAGCCACAAGTTAACTAATCATAACACTATGCACAATATAGGGTTAAGGAAATAACATGCACTTCTCTTTAAAGAATCATTATCCTCATTGATGATCAATTATGGATGCTCATAAAATCATTATTTTGGAGAGTTCTTCCATTTGATCAAGAACTCTGTAATTTCCCTCATCTAAAACTTCTTAGTGTTTGTTTTAGGAATTCTCTCAAGACCAAAAAATATCTTTCCCTCCTCATAAATTTGTAGTAACATAGTATGTGCTACAATTCGTTGTGTTATTACCTTCTTCAAGCATGGATCATTGGAGGTTGGATTATTTTTTGTTGACATAGGTAACTCCATTTTGTATGCTACACTACCAATGATTTGTAACACCTTATAATGACCATAATACTTGGGTACAAGATTGTTATCTTTCTATTTTTGTTCAACTTGTTTTCTCATTCTATTTTGTGATATTTTTAAGTCCTCCTTGAGATTAGCAAGTACCTCTTGTTGATGTTGAATGTTTTCTCTAATTTTTCAAACCTTTGGGTGTTTCCACAATGAAGAGGTGATTGATTGTTGTTGGTACCTATATAATGCCAAAAATAGAGACATTTTGAAGGAAGTATGTAAATAGTGTTATACCAGCTTTTTTATATTAAAAATAATTGAATCCATCTCTCTTGTTAATCCAAAGAAAAATATCAGAGATAACCCTCCAAGCATCTGTTGACCACCTCAATTTTCCATCTAATTACGGATGATATGGAAAAATGAGAAATTTGAGCTCCCAAACATGAAAATAAGTTAGTTAAAAAATTACTTGTAAATATAGGATCACAACCACTTCACCTTTGGAGTCCCATGTAATTTTTTGTAGTATGCATAAGGTTGTTGCTATAATTCTTGTTAAAAATGTTTGTGCAAAGAATATAAATGTGCATATTTTTTGAGACAATCCACAACAATCGAGATATATATTTTCCTTTGGATCTAGGAAATAATGTTATGAAATCCATGGATACCTCCTCCTATCTCTAACTTTGAATGGATAGGGGTTGTAGAAGACTGGTAGTCTTAATTGTCTCCCCTTTATTTTTTTTATCACACCTTTATTCCCTTTGATCCACTTCTAAAAGAAAATTTTCCTAGTTCTATGATAAGTCTTCAAGAATTTGGAGTTCCGACCCACCAGATAAGCATGTAGTTATTTGAACACCTTAAAATTAAGGGTTGAGTTCTTATATAGGTGTAACCTATCATTATACCATAAAGAATTTCCTTTCCATACAAATTTGTATGAAATACTTGATTCTTGTTGGATTTTATCAATGAGACTTTGAGTATCCCTATCCTTCTCCCACTCTTCTTGTGCCTCCTTTACACACTCTTCTTGCAATATGGAGATGACATATAATAGTGAATTTGTGATTTCATCCCTCCTAGATGTTGCAAGAATGATGCTATTGTCATTGGTGTCAACAGGAAGTCTATAGAATGGTGTTGTCATTAATGTCAACTATGGATGGAGATGTTGAGGATATTGAGAAAATTGTGAAAAGAGAAAAATAGGTTGTGCATGTGTAGTTGATACCTAGAGGATGTTTTGTGAGTAAATGGAGACATTTTTTTGTTGTTGAGTCTGAAGATGAGGTAATGAGTTGAGATAATGGTTCTGGTACTTGGTTTCCAAGTGCTTTTGAGTAAATTTAATAAACATGGTAAAATGTGTTGTGCAAAATGATCATAGTGTACTCTGTATTGTGATTCATGTTCTTTCTATGTTGATGTTATGCATGTGTGATTCTTACAGGGTATTGAAGGTTTTTAGTGGTTTCTATGTTCAAAATTTGGGTTTCTAGATTGTTGTACAATGCGAGATATTTTCACCAGTGTGTGAATCAGTTGTTTAATGGTGTTTTCTACTATCTAAAAGAAATGTATTTTCTCCACATTTCTCTACTAATTGGATTTAGGTTGTGCATATTTGGGAAGTTTCTTATAATGTCTTTATCTTTTTGTGATTAATTTTTTACTTGATTTGGTGCAATATAATGTAATTTTTAGTTATCAGTATGCAAACAAGGGTTATCAATTGTCCTAAGTTAAACTATTTGTTGATGCTAGCTTGGATGATGTATTCGATGAATCTTAAGTAGTTTGTGGATTTATATGGATTGAATTCAAGTAAATTATGTTATTGGAACTTTCAGCTTGATCTAAGGAAGCGTGTACTCAATGTCTATGGTGTTTTTCATGGGTGTTTGTCGACCTTGTGTTTAACACTACATGTGAGGCTTGTGGAAGCATGTTGAAGTGTGTTGGGATCTATTTGGGTCCTAATTAAGGATTTTTGTAGGTCGCCTTTTGTTCTTATCCACCGTAGGAATGTTTGGGTACCGACCTAGTTTGAATTTGAATATATAATGGCTAGTGTCCGATATTGGAGAAATTTTTGAGATAGAGGTTGATATAAATATGAATGGTGTTGATGCAAGAGAAGAGAGGAAAGAGTAAGAAGCAAGATATATGTGAAGAGTGATGCGAGTAAAGTGTATGTGATGCGAATTTGAGTAGAGCAGTGTGAACTTCATGTTAGGGTTCCTAAAGGTAGTGAGCTAAAGGCATCTAAAATCTTTCATGTGAGACTATGAAAGTGTGCGAGAAATTGTGGTGGACTCCTTGTTGCACTGAGAAGTGGTTTTATGTGTAACATTCTTCTTCTATCAATTGAAAATCTGGAATACTGAGAGGGGGGGTGAATCATTATTCCACAAAACCATTCACATAAAATCCATCTAACCATCATCACAATTCTAACTAAATCAGCAAGCGAGAACATAGAAACAAATCAATGCAACCACAAACATGAACACCAATTTTTTTACATGGAAAACCCAAAAAGGGAAAAACCACGATGAGGGTTAACTCACAATATATTATATCTGGATATAAGATATTACAGGGCTCACTGCCAGGACTCAATGTCCTTGAAAAATGCTCGCTGCCTAAATACAAAAGATGGCTAACTGCCAAGATACAAAGATTGTGGCTCACTACCAAAAGGTTTGAACTGATAGAATACACCTTTAATGTGCAGGATTTAGTTCCAATGAACCTCAAAATATGAAGTACTACCTCACACAACAGTCGCTCAACAAATCTACTCTGATCCCCAACTAATCAAACATTTAGGCTTGGATCCTCTTTCACCTATCTTCCACACTCGCACTCCCACTCACTTCACACTCATTTCTCTCTTCAAGGAATCTTATATATATACAAGTATGTCTTAATCATCAATTAGGTTAGCCTAATTAGATGAAGACAAAATAATAAAAAACTCTTGTCAGCACCATATATGATTTAAAACATTTTATCCATGTAGTGTATTATACCAAGTCGGCTGACATCCATAAAGCATAACTAGTCTTCATAGTGAATTGCATACGTTAGGTCGGTAAAAACTAGAACTTAATTCACATAATCTCCAAACCAACATCAAATCCTCAAAGAAAACACCTTCTAGATTTGAGACCACATCAAGTTCTCATCATACTATCATCAAAGAGACTGCCATTAAAACCACAACATTAAAATGTTCTCCTTAATAAAATGCGGAGTCTCCCACACTAATATGCTAAGCAAGGAACAACAATAGAATACAAATTTGAACTCTATCAAAGATAACATTTTTTCTCACAACCCAAAACTGCTCAAGATCTAAGATATAATTGTTTGAATGAGACATGATAACATGGTTAAGAGATCAGAGTCATATCTATTCTTACAGTGGATTCTGGACTCAAATACCAACACACTGGCTCATCACAAAAGAACATTACCAGTAGAGAACAACTTCTGATAAACCAAGTAATATTCCCATATAGTTGTCACCATGTTGACATCAATGACAACACATAAATAACCAACACAAACCATACACAATTCATTCTCATGTTTCAAGGCTCCATATTTCCAACAATCTCCTCCTTTGGTATTGATGGAAACATGCATGTCAAAAACATTTTTCAATATACAACAAAACTAAATACTCCCCCTGACAAAACTATTCTTCTCAAAAAAAAATTTCTTTGCCAACCTCTATCTCTCCCCCTTTGACATCAATGGAAAAGGATGGGGTCTAGTGTATATGTATATATGCATCAAAATATAAAAAAAAAGGATATGAACACAAAAAATTGAATCAACCTGAAGAAGAAGAACCTTTGAGACTCTCTGGGATGACATTCCATGGCACTTTTCCTTCTTCTCATAATCCTTTTGCACTTACAAGAGTCTTGTGAAATAGTTCAAACTTAGTTGAGGACTCTATACCATCTACTAAATTATTGGGATTAAGATTTATCTCTGATAATTCAACAATACTGTCAAGAGCACTAGAAACAAAAACATGTTTGAATTTAATCATGTCTTTGAGCACCACAAACTTCTTAATAACTTTTGTTCTTTAGTTCTACAGGGAAAATAATTTATCCTGAAGTTGCACAATGTAGGACCACCTCTGATTGTATCTATCTTCTGCCAATCTATATGTATATGCCTGAGTGGACATCTGGGTTTCACTTCTCCTTACCTCATCTCTTATGTTCAGTGTACTACCAGACCAATTTAGGAAAAAATAAAGCAATTTATGTGCCTCTTCCTCAAAAACTTGTACACTCTCCAACTCCTTCATCACTCAACTATGTACATTTGCACATTTTTCCTTGATATCTTCTAGATTTTCTTCAAAAGACTTGATTCCAGCATTCACTTCTATTCTGGAGATGTAGACCTTCAAAGAATTAATCAAATTTCTTAGATTCGCCACAACAAAAATAGATGAATCAAAATTAGCACCAGGAATAACTTTATGTAATTCTTGTTACCCATTTTTCACCTATGGGCTCAATCAGACAGGGTAACCCGTGCTTTCAGATGTTCTCAAAAACCAAATGGAGGAACACTTCCATCAAGATCACCTATTTTCTAACTTGTTTGCTGCTTGTGTAGATGCATGGGAAAGTAATGTTAACATTCAACACGTGGATTAAGTGAGGCTCCCAAGAGGGTTGAGCCCAACATGCATATCTTCAATTTGGGGGTGGGCTTTTCTTTTTATGTTTTTTCTTGTCTTTCCCTCTATCCTTTTTGCTTCCTTCTTGTCTTTTCTTTGTTCTGCCGGGGGTGGAACCGGGTTGAACTTGGAACTTTTCCAAAAGTTCTGGTTCCTGGTTTTGTTCCGGTTATGACCCTGGTTCCGCCTTTCTTTCTTTGTCGAGCCCCTTCCTTGCCTTTGTCGGAGGCGGGTTCAGGATAGAGTTCGAACTTGAAGCTTGATGAAAGTTCCAGGTTCGGGTTTGTTTCCGCCCCCGCCCCCGCTGTGTTTTTCCCGGGATCGGTTTTAGTTCCGATCTCGTCTTTCTTTCTTTCTTTCCTTGTGCGTTTTCTTTCTTTTCTTGGGCCCAGGACCGGGTCGGAACCCGAACTTGGAACTTTTCCTAAAGTTCTGGTTGTTGGTTTCATTCTGGTTCCAGCCCCAGTCCCGCTCTTTCTTCTTTCCTTTTTCGTGGCCTTGGATTGAGGGTTGCCTCTTCCTCCTTGATTCCTCCTTATGTTTTCCTTTTCTTTCTTCGTCTTTTGAGTTTTGTCGGGAGAGGGAGCGGGACCGAATCTGAACCTGAAACTTAGAGAAATTTTCATGGATGGATTTGGTCCCGATCCCGGTTCTAGCGGGGTTCTTCCTTTTGCTCCTGCCGCCTTTCTCCTCCTGGTTTCAGTTCCGTCTCGGCCCCGCCCCTGCCAGTTATGAAGTTTCTCAGCGAAAAGAAATGCCTTCACCAGGAGATGAGGATATCGACAAGAGGTCCTACCGATAGTAGGGTGTTCTCAGTGAAATGAAATCAGAGTGATGTCTCCCCGACATCCAAAGTCTCCCCGACATGGAGAAGGTTCGCCGAAGGACCTTGCCTTCGCCATAGTGTCTCGCCGACCCAATGGGGTCTCGCCGATGGTTTTTATGAGATCGATATAACTCTGGCCGCTCGCCATGAGGTCTTGCCGGTCGTCGGGCATCTTGCCAAATGAATTGACATGTCGGTGTGACTCTTACCACCCGCTGTGATGTCTCCCTAACATCAAAAAGTCTTGCCGAAGTAAGGTTGTTCCCCCCGAAAAGAAAGGGAACTCACCAAAAGATTTAAGGTTCACTGAAGGGTCTTGCCGAGGGCCGTTTGTCTCGCTGAAGCTAAGGGAGCTCTAGGAAATGTTTACCTGACTGGTGAGAGTCACAGCGAAAGACAAGGAGATCTTAGCAAAGGGGAGGGAGCTCGGTAGGAGGTCTCTCCGATAACGATTGTTTTGGCAACCATGGAGGCGACATCAGAATGATCTTTTGAGCTCGCTAAGAGCTCTTAGTGACAGTTCCATATTATGCCGATAGTTTTACGGGGTATAATTGCATTGGTAAGACACTTTTAGTGTCTCACCGAGATGTAGTTCAATGGGGGAAGTTTTGACCGCCTGAGGAAGTTGCGTGGATTTCACTCGGCCAATCAGAGAAGTCTGAAGGTAAACCGTGGCAATCTAAAGAACACCAATAGGATGAATGCCACGTGAATCAGAGTGAGTTCAGAGCATTCAAGGCGTTCAGCCGAAGTAGCTCAAATGGGACACGATGGATCAAATAAATGCGGTAGCTGCATAATATCAGAAGGCTTCTACGAGGGTAACTCTTCACCGACACACACAGTAGGGACACGTAGGCTTCAACATTTAATTCAATAAAAGATCTGAGGATAGATCTTTCTGACCCTGATATTTTGTAAGCCCTAAGGGGCCGACGCAGTCTGTATATAAGGCATTTTTTGCCTTTCTGTAAATAGTTCGGATTATGCACTCTGAAGAGTTAGTGATTTTTGGTCAATCCTTTCTCGACTTAATGTCTGTTTTCTGTAACTCAATTGGAATCCTGAATACAACATAGAGTTTACCTTGGAAGCTAGTGTTCATGTTTGTATTGTTCTCATTTTTGTATCTTTCTTTTGATTATGCAAGTCTTTAACTGTGTTTTTATAAATTTTGCACTTATATCTTAGAGTCATGAAAGTAATCTTTTCCTTTCTGAGATGTGTATGTAAATCGAACCTATTAAGATTGATGCATAAGTCTAGGAAAAGTTGTGTTGAGCACATAAAACATTTACATTTAGGTTTCCCAGTGTATGATCATTCTGTTTTTCTTTTCAGAGTTCCTCACCATTTCGGTGTATCACCTTAGATTTAAATCTTTATTTTATGCATTCCTTCTTCCCTTTTCCACACAAGAATCAGTAGTTAGGTGATAACACAAAGGAAGTCGGCCTTCTCCGGAGGTTGACCTTTGTTTACAAGTGACCCACAACTTTAGAGGTCTTCCCATGTTACACTGGAGTGTTGGACACTAGGTTCAACGAGGGTGCAATTTCAGGTGATAACAATTCTTCCATAGCTCCTTGAATATTTACTCTTTCATGCTCATGTTGAGCTCTTTTAGACTCACTTCCTTCTTCAATTTCTTGTTTGACAACACTCTTTCTTTGCTTTCCTAGTCTGGTTTCACTACTGGAGGTACCTTCCACATTAGGATTCTTAGGGATTTCCAAAAGAATTTTTGCATAATAATCAATTTCAACCTCTGACACTTCATAATCTAATTCAGATATGCATACCAACCTTGATTCAACTACTTCCATGTGACAAAAATCTGTAGACACTAGGAAATTTATACTTCTGGAGTACCTTTCAGTATCACTCATTGGAATCCTTGACCTTCTATTCATTCTCATCCAAAAAGTTCCAAAGAATGCAACAAGAGTAGTCTCTTGTGCATCTGAATTTCCAAGATTTATCATGAAGTTCCTAATTTGATGGGCAATAGGCTATGTATTTGACCATTCTATTCTTCCTATTACCAACAACTCTTTCAAAAAGTAAAAAAGTAAATAGACAACCAAATTTCCATATTAGAAAGTATTCTTCTTACTCTTCCTAATTTCCTTTAAATTCTTCAAAAGATGTATCCAAAGTAATTCACATAGGTCATAATCCATACCTCTTTTAACCATATCAACATCAATATGTACATCATTAGCAAACACAGTGAGGTCATTACTAGGGATACAGACTTTATGACCAATGGCCATTGTTGCATACCTAATAACCGGATCCAAAATTGATCTCAAATCAATCTCTTTCCCTTCAAGAGTCACACCGATTACCTCAATTATATCTTGCTCACTTATAGCCTTCTGTTTGGGAATTGTTTTGGAGGAACACAAACCAATTGCATCTTTGATTGCATCTCTGGTAATCAAATGTGCATCATCAATCCATAAAGATTCATTATGAATTATGCTCAAAACTATTCAAATATGCTTCATGTTGAACTCAAACAAAGGGGATTTCCGCCACACATCCAACTTCTTCTCAACTAACACTTTGTATGCATCATGATTCTCTTCCAGTTCATTCTTCCATAGAACACTCAACTAGACTGGTGACATTTCCTCTATCTTACTGTAAACAAATGCATAGATATCTTTTGTGGGCAATACCCTGGGAGGGATGCAAAAGAGTGCACCAACAGACTCTTTCGATAGATTCTTCAAATATTTCCTAAAACTAACTTGCACTCTATCCACACTATTCTTAACCTTTGAATTATCCATAGCAATAAAATTGAAAGATTGTACAAATAGGAATACCTCTATAAATTCCAACAAGAAATGGATAGGTATCCAGCTTTCGTAGGACACTTCGAATCCACTTGATTTCTCCTTCAAACCTTGAAACTTTGAATTACTCTCTAAACTTCCTTTGCACACTTCTTTGAAAATACACATGCCTCTTGAGATGTCTGAATTTATTTCTTTCTTTCCAAATTCTTTTGTAATAAATGCTTCAAACTGTAGGTAGATTGCCTCAAAAATTGTGTGCGCCTCCATTCTTTTAAATTATACAAACTTCATTCTTCACACATGCGACTGAGAAATTCCTTAAATCCATTACTATATTAAATGTACTTCTTCCATGATGTGACATAAGTACTAATGAGGGGGTTATTAAATTTGTTGATAATTTCTCTCCCTTAGTCATTGCTAGACTCAAAAAATGACAAGTGTATCTGCATCAGAGGCCGACACAGATAAGACTAATGATTCTGATTCAACTTGCTTAAATTCTCCTTCCTTTCTCTAGATACTTTTCATCTCTTTTGTTGCTTCTTCTGAATCAATGATTTGATCGTGCTTCTTCACCTAATAATTATTTTTTCTTCTTTTGTAGTTATTGATAGGTTGTTCTAAATTGTTGCACTTACATAAAGCAACATTATTCCTTCCATTCTTTCTTTTATTCAATCTATTCTCACACAGACTAGATTTAAGTCCAACCTTATTGCACTTAAAACATTTTCCAAAGAATGATAAATTATCATTCATTTTACTTTTGTAATCCTTTGCCTTATGACCAAATTTCTTACAGAAATGACAAACACCATTGAAAGATAAATACCTTTTAGAAACAGGTTGTTTGACGGGAGTTCTTCCAAAATTGATTCCTAGATTCTTGATTCATCAATCTTTGCATTGAGTCTTCTTGTCAGTAGATTGCTTCGCTCTAGAACTCTGACCTTCCTCAAACCCTAAACCACTTTTATCCATTGTCGATCTCTGAGAGATAATCAACTCATCAAGCATTGCAAAGCTTACCTTAAATTTTTCTTCAAAAATTATTTCCTTTTCTAGACCAAATCTCAAGATTTCTACTTCTTGCTCAAGCTTAGTGCATTCATCCTTCTTCCTTTGAATTTAAATTTCCTAACATTCTTTAGTTCTTTTCTTTTCATCCAATTGTTGCAACAGGTCAGAGACAATTTCATCTACTTTAACCAATAGATCGCATGCTTCAACACATTTGCTTTGTAGTTTTCCAACATAATCATTTGCTTTCATCAAATTTTCCTTCAGATTTTCTATTTCTTTTGAACATCCAACAAAGATCACTTCTAGAGGAAAAAAATTCATATACTCAAATTTCGGGACCTTCCTCAAGTTGTTAGGCTCCTTCCAAGGAAGCAAGCTCTGATACCAATTGTTGAACATTTGGAATATCGAGATGGGGGGTGAATCAGTATTCCACAAAACCACTCACATAAAATCCATCTAACCATTATCACAATTCTATTGAATAAGCAAGAGAGAACATAGAAACAAATCAATGCAACCACACACATGAACACCGGGATTTTTATGTGGAAATCCCAAAAAGGGAAAAACCACAGTGAGGGTTAACTCACAATATATTATATCTAGATACATGATATTATAGGGCTCATTTCTAGGACTCACTGTCTAAATAAAAAAGATGGATAACCGCCAAGATAGAAAGATTGTGGCTCACTGCCAAAATATTTGAACTAATAGAATACACCTTCAATGTGCAGAATTTGGTTCCAATGAAGCTCAGAATATGAAGTACTAGCTCACAAAATAATCGCTCAACAAATCTGCTTTGATCCCCAACTGATAAAATATTTAGGCTCAAATCCTCTTTCACCTTTCTTCCACACTTGTACTCCCACTCACTTCACACTCATTTCTCTCTTCAAGGAATCTTATATATATACAAGTATGTCTTAATCATCAATTAGGTCGGCCTAATTAGATGAAGACAAAATAATCAAAACACTCTTGTTGGCACCATATATGATTTAAAAAATTTTATCCATGTAGTGCATTATACCAAGTCGACTAACATCCATAAAGCATAACTAGTCTTCATAATGAATTGCATACGTTAGGTTGGCCAAGATTAGAACTTAATTCAAAAAATCTCCAAACCAACATACAATCCTCAAATAAAACACCTTTTGGATCTAAGACCACATCAAATTCTCATCATACTATCATCAAAGAGACTACCATTAAAACCACAACATTAAAATGTTCTCCTTAAGAAAATGTGGAGTCTCCCACATTGATATGCTAAGCAAGGAACAATAGTAGAATACATCATTGAACTTTGTCAGAGATAAATTTTCTGCTCACAACCCAAAATTGCTCAAGATCTAGGATATAGCTATCTGAATGAGATATGATAACATGGTTAAGAGATTAGAGTCATATCTATTTTACGATGAATTATGGACTCAAATACTAACGCACTGGCACATCACAAAAGAACATTAACGGTAGAGAACGGCTTATGGTAAACCAAGTAATCTTCCCATATAGTTGTCACCATGTTGACATCAATGACAACACAGAAAAAACCAACACAAACCATCCACACTTCATGCTCATGTTGCAAGGCTCCATATTTCCAACATGATCTTCTTGTATTCTTTCTGTGGTAGTGAGCCCTAACTATTAGCCCTTCTGGATAGTGCATCCTATTCTAGCTGTGAGCCCTTCTGAACAACACATCCTATTATGGTAGTGAGCCTCTTTGTATCGGTTTTTCTTTTACTTATATTGTGAACTAATCCTCACCGTGGTTTTTCCCTCATTGGGTTTTCCACGTAAATTTGGTGTTCTTATGTGTGTGGTGTTATGATTTTAGTTTATGTTATCCGCATTTCATTTTTAATCATTTTAATAGAATAAGAGTATATTGAATGCTTGTGGATCTATTTACCGTTTAGGGTTTTGAAGGTTTAATTTGCTACAACTGATTCACCCCCCCTCTCAGTTGTCTTGTTCATTTCAACAATTGGTATCAAAGCGAGGTTTCTTGAAGAAGAGCTTAACTGCTTGAGGTAGATCCAAGATGGCGAACAAGATTCTTTTGGAATACCCTAGATTCTATGGCATAGATTATGCATTTTGGAAAAAACAAATGGAAGATATTTATGTGCTTAGGGATATGAAATTGAGAAGGCTTATTAGACTCTGTACACTCCACCCCTAAATGGTCTGAGCATAAGTGTAGAGGTCAAGGTGCATGAGATCAATGCTAAGGCAAGGTACATTATTAAAAATATCCTTTCAAAAACTAAATTAGTTAGAGTTATGAGTTTGAAGACTGCTAAAGAAGTTTGGGATAAGTTAGAAAGCATTTATGAAGGAGATCCAAAGGTCAAGCAAGGAAAGTTGCAAAACTTGAAGGAATAGTTTGAAATGATGCAAATATATGAGGATGAAATAGTTAAAGGCCACAATCAGAGAATTGATGAACTGGTCAGTGATATGAGAGGGATTGGTGCAATGGTTAAAGAATCTAAATGGTGAAGAAGATTATCATATCTCTTCCAGATTGTTATAGTGAAAAGGTATCTGCTATTGAGGAAACAATTGATTTTGATAAATATTCTAGAGATCAGTTGATTGATACTCTCACTGCATTTGAAATGAGAAAATTGAAGAAAGGTTCACAAAAATAGAGACTGCTTTCAAGACTAAGAAATCAAAGAAGGTTGAAGAAATAGGTGAAAAAGATCTTGATGATGTGGAACCTAACTTTGTGAGGAAGATGAAGAAGGGCACCGGTAAGTATCAAGGTAAATAACCTTTCAAATGTTTTAGCTATGGTGAGATAGGTCGTTATGCTTCTAGATGTCTAAAGAGAACTATAAACAATAAGAACAAAGGAAATAAAGGGAAGATTATTAGGAAATCTTACTATGTGAGAGAAGATGTTGGTATTTCTAATGATGAATTTGATTATGGAGATAAGTTGATGATAATGAATGTCTATTTTTGGCTATAAAAGATGAATTTGGTTATGCTAACCGTAAAATTTGTGTAAAGGAAAGTATACCAAAGAAAAAGGATAAGGTTTAAGGTACTTTGGTATCTACTTTTCATGTCAATGAAGATAAGAATTACTAGGTTGTTGATAGTGGCTACTCTAATCATATGGCTAGAGACAAAAGTAAGTTTGTTAAACTTGAAAAGTATGATGGTGGAATAATTAAATTTGAAAATGATTCAAGAGCTAAGATTTGTGGAATAGGTTCAATCAGTTTTGATGGAAAGCACAATATTGAAAATGTTTACTATGTTAAGGGCTTAAGACATAATCTCTTGAGTGTTGGAAAAATGTGTAGCAAAGGATACAATTTATGTTTAAGGATGAAGCATGTGAGATCCAGAAAGGGTCTGGAACTGTGATTGCTACAGGTAAGAGAACAAAAGGAAACATCTATCAACTTAAGGGTGTTGATGGTAATTTTTTTATGTCATAGGTTAATGATAGTTGGTTATCGCATTGAAGGATTTGTCACATGAATTTTGATAATTTTTTAAGAATTAGTTTGGTTCATGTTGTGATAGATTTGCCTAATATCATAAAACCTATCAATTCTGTTTGCAAGAGTTTTCAATTTGGAAAAAAAAATGAGTAACTTTAAGGGAAAGGAAAAATCTACTATCAGACTGCTAGAATTAGTGCATATAGATCTTTGTGGTCCTACAAGGGTGAGAAGTCTACAAGGTGACAAGTATTTTATGCTTTTGATTGGTGATTAATCTAGAATGACATGGGTTACTTTTCTTAGAGAGAAATTTGATGCATTGGAAAAAATTAAGGCATTTAAAGCTTTGGTTGAGAATGAAATGGATTTGAAAATAAAGTGTTTAAGGTCTGACAAAGGTGGTGAATTCACCTCAAATGAGTTGAACATGTTTTGTGAAGTTCATGGAATAAAGATGCATTTTTCTGCCCCTAGAACTCCTCAGCAGAATGGAGTTGTTGAAATAAAAAATAGAACTATTTACGAAGCTACAAGGAGTATGATGAAAGAGGAAAATCTATCAGATGTCTACTGGAGAGAAGCTATTCATACTGTTGTTTACATACTTAATAGAGTTCAAGCTAGAGCTAATAGAACAAAGATTCCTACTATGAAGTACTTTAGAGTGTTTGGAAGAAAATGGTATATCAAAAGAGATGAAGAAACCTTAGGAAATTTTGATGCAAGGTCTAATAAAGGTATTTTCCTTGGATATTCTATTAAAAGAAAAGTTTAGAAATGTTACAACAAGAGTTTGAGAAAGATAGTTGAGAGTGCAAATGTTAAAGTTGATGAAAATTTGCAGAGTTCTATTGCACTAGATGGATATGTGTCAAATGAACCTGATTACAAAAGAGTAGAAAGAATAATTGATGAACAAGAGGTATAGAATGAAGAGAAAGAAGCTCTAGAGAAGACCCCTAAAACCCCTAAATATGTGCAGAAGAATCATTCCAAAGATCAGATTATTGGAGATAAGAGGAAAGGTGTGTTGACAAGAAGCAAAGTTGTTGAAGTTGAGGTAAACTTTTGCTTCCTTTCTAAAGTTGAACCTAAATAAATAAGTGAAGCATGTAAGGATGAACATTGGATAAAGGCAATGGAAGAAGAGCTTATTCATATAGAGAAGAATCAAACTTGGGAATTGGTTCCTAGACCGACAAATAAGAACATAATTGGAAGCAAGTGGGTTTTCAGAAATAAACTGAATGACTAGAATGGAGAAGTTGTTAGGAACAAAGCAAGACCTGTGTGTAAGGGTTACTCACAAGTAGAAGGCATAGATTTTGAGGATACTTTTTCTCTTGTGGCTAGGATTGAAGCTATTAAAATATTTTCGGTATTTGTAACACATAAAGATTTTAAGGTCTATTAGATGGATGTGAAGTTTGCTTTTTTGAATGGAGAATTAGAAGAAGAGGTTTATATGGAATAACCAGAAGGTTTTCAACTATTAGATCAACTAGACATGGAATGTAAGTTGAATAAGGCACTATATGGTTTGAAGCAAGCTCCTAGATCTTGGTATGCAAGATTGGACAGGTACTTAATACAACAAGGTTTCAACAAGGGCTCCGTAGATAGTAATCTTTACTTAAAAATTGAGGAAGATAAGATCTTGATAGTAGGTGTATATGTGGATGGCATTATCTTTGGTGAAAATGAGGCTATGTGCAAGAAGTTTGTTGAAGATATGTAGAAAGAATTTGAGATTTCAATGTTTGGGGAAATGAATTTATTTCTTGGGCTATAGATTAAACAAACTAATAAAGGGATTTTCATTTCACAGTCTAGGTATGTCAAAGAAATGTTGAAGAAGTTTGGAATGGATGACTCCAAACCGGTATGTACTCCTATAGTGTCTATTTGTAAATTAAGCAAAGATGATGATTCACCTAAGGCTGATTAGAGAAAGTATAGATCTATGATTGGTGGAATGTTATATTTAACTACTACTAGACCAGATATCATGCATGCAGTTTGTCTTGTTGCTATATTTCAAGAAGATCCTAAAGAAACACATGTTGCAATAGTGAAGAGAATATTTAGATATTTAAGAGGTACATCCGATTATGGTTTGTGGTATTCTAAGGATATTGATTTCACATTAAATGCTTGTACATATGCATATTGGGTTGGTTGTGTTACTGACAGGATAAGTACAAGTGGTGGTGCATTTTTTCTTGGATGTATATTGGTATCATGGATAAGTAAGAAACATGATTCAGTTTCTTTATCCAATATAGAGGCTAAGTATATTGCATCTGCATCATGTTGTACACAGGTATTATGGATGAGGAAAACTTTGAAGGATATCAGAGTTGTATTTAATGAACCTATATATATCTTCTATGATAATGCAAGTGCAATAAACATTTCAAAGAATCTAGTGATGCATTCAAGGATAAAGCATATATATATCAAATATCACTTTTTGAGAGAGAAGGTTATGGAGAATGAAGTGAAGCTTGAGTATGTTCCTACAAAGGTTCAAATTGCTTACATATTTACTAAGGCTCTTCTTAAGGATAATTTTGAGTATCTTCAAGAGAAGTTGGGGGTTATTACCCCTCCTTTCTTAAACTAGATGCATATAGAGGTGCATCATTCTAGTGGATCTATGGATCTATCTCTTGTATGGATTGATATTGGTGGCTACCTCTCAGGGGGAGTAGGTAGTATCATGTGTTGTCATTGTGTTACTAATTTTAGTTGGGTGTAGTCCTAAGGGGGAGTATTTAGAGCAAGTATTTTGGTTCAGTGTCAAAGAGGGAGAACAATGCTAAATATTTTATCCTTTGTCATTGATGTCAAAGGGGGAGAGAAAGAAATGTGAAAAAAAGAGAGAACTTATCTTCTCAGGGGGAGAAGATCATCTAAAGAAAAAGAGAGAGTGTTCAAAACTGTTGTGTGGTCTTTGGTGGCTTTTCACATTCTGTTGTGTTTCCATCAATGACAAAGGGGGAGATTGTTGCAGATTGATGTCTACAGGAAGTCTATTGACTGGTGTTGTCATTGATGTCAACTATGGATGAAGAAGTTGAGGATATTAAGAAAATTTTGAAAAGAGTAAAATAGGGTGTGCATGTGTAGTTGAGACCTAGAGGAAGTGTTGTGAGTACATGGAGCTATTTTCTTGTTGTAGAGTTTGAAGATGAGGTAATGAGCTGAGATGATGGTTCTGGTACTTGGTTTCCAAGTGCTTTTGAGAAAATTTAATAAACAGGGTAAACCGTGTTGTGCAAAATGATCATAGTGTGCTTTGTATTGTGCTCCATGTTCTTTCTATTTTGATGATATGCCTATGTGGTTCTTATAGGTTATTCAAGGTTGTCAGTGGTTTCTATGTTCAAAATTTGGGTTTCTGGATCATTGTATAGTGCGAGATATTTTTATCAATGTATGAATCAGTTGTTCAATGGTGTTTTCTGCTATCTAGGAGAAATGTATTTTCTCTGTGTTTCTCTGCTAATTGGATTCAAGTTGTGCAGATTTGGGAATTTTCTTATAAACTCTTTATCTTTCTGTGATCAATTTTTTACTTGATTTAGTGCAATATAGTGTAAGTTTCAATTATCAGTATGCAAACAAGGGTTATCAATTGTTCTAAGTTAAAATATTTGTTGATGCAAGCTTGGATGATGTATTTGATGCATCTTAAGTAGTTCATGGATTGTTTTGGATTGAATTCAAATAAATTATGATTTCTGAAACTTTCAATTTAATCTAAGGAAGTGTGTACTCAATGTCTATGGTGTTTTGTATGAGTGTTGGATGACCTTGTGTTTAACACTACATGTGAGGATTGTGGAAGCATTTTGAAGTGTTTTCTGATCCATTTGAGTCTTAAAAAGGGATTTTTGTAGGCCACCTTTCACTCCTATCCACTGTAGGAATGTTTGGGTGCCAACCTAGTTTGAATTTGAATATATAACGACTAGTGGCTGACATTGGAGAAAGTTTTGAGATGGAGGTTGATATAAATATGAATGGTTTTGATGCAAGAGAAGAGAAGGAAAGAGTAATAAGCAAGATAGATGTGAAGAGTGATGCAAGTAAAGTGTATGTGATGCAAATTTAAGCAGAGTAGTGTGAACTTCATGTTAGGGTTCTTGAAGGCAGTGAGCTAAAGGCATCTAAAATATTTCATGTTAGACTAGGAAAGTGTGCAAGCAATTGTGGTGGACTCCTTGTTGCATTGAGAAGTGTTTCTCTGTGTAACATTCTTCTTCTATCTTCTTGTATTCTTTCTGTGGCAGTGAGCCCTGGCTATGAACCCTTTTGGATAGTGTGTCCTATTCTGGCTGTGAGCCCTTCTAGATAGTGCATCCTATTCTAGCAGTGAGCCTCTTTATACCGATTTTTCTATTACTTATATTGTGAGCTAATCCTCACCATGGTTTCTCTCATTGAGTTTTCCATGTAAATCTGGTGTTCTTATGTGTGTGGTGTTGTGATTTTAGTTTATGTTATCCACATTTCATGTTTAATCATTTTAATAGAATAAGAGTATATTGAATGCTTGTGGATCTATTTACTGTTGAGGGTTTTGAAGATTTAATTTTCCACAACTGATTCACCCCCCCTCTTAGTTGTCTTGTTTATTTCAACACTAGATAGAACATCAGCCAAAACCTTTTCCTCATGTTTATTATATATGATCTCAAATTCATACCCAACATCTTTGACCCATTTATATTGTTGTTTAGAGGAAAACCTCTATTCCAAGAATTATTTGAGACTAACATAATATATCTTTACCTTAAAGTGTCTTCCGATTAAATAAGATCTCCAATATTTGAATACATGTAATATAGCCAATATTTTCTCTCATAAATTGGCTTCAATAAATTATTAACTTTAAATTGGTGGCTCTTAAATTATATGTGTCTTCCTTTTTGCATGAGTATTGTTGCTATGCCATCATCATGTTCCATAATGAAGATTTTATAAAAAATTAGGGTAGCTAGAATTAGATATGTACACATGGCTTCCTTTATTAGTATTGTTGTTATACCATCTCCCAAAGCATCATGTTTCATAATGAATATTTTATAAAAATTTGGGGTAGCTATAATTGGAGATGTACACTTGACTTCCTTTTACTCAAATGCCTTAGTATGATCTATCTCATTCTACTAGAACAAATCCTTCTTCAAAAAGGTTGCGAGAGGTGGTATTGTACCGCTATAATTATTTCCAAAACATGAGAATAACTTGCAAGCACTAAGAAACCCCATGTAGGTTCTTAAGTGTCTTAGGCACTTTCCATTCTACTATGGAATTGACATTGTGAGGTTCCACCTTGACTATGAAACAATATGACTTAGGCACTCCACTATTTTGAGTCTAAAAACATAGTTGGATCGTGTTACTGTGAACATGGGTATTCCCCTTCGTAGTGTGAACAAGACACATTATCTAACTAGTCATTAGTTAGGGATTATTCACACATGTTCACATGTTAAGTTTACTTAGATCACTAGGAATGTTTCCTCTAATTATAATATGTCATAGGATCAAGACACTTTTCATCATCCTAGTTTTTCCTACCTCTCAACTTTTTCTATATAAGAAAGGCCTCATATGTATACATATTTAGTGATCACTATCGATCTATATTATTTTGCATCCATTATTGGAAAATTTATGTTATTTATTTTCTCTCTTGTATTTATGGTTTTTTTTACAGGTGATCTTGGGAATATGAGTCCTTGAGTAAATCTATCATGGTATCAGAGCTTCAAATTTGTAAATTATCTTCTTAGATTTGAGGGTGATTCAGAAATAAGATTTTTTTGGGTGAATTTTGAGAAAAATGGACCTCACCATTGAGTCCAAAAGGCCCAAAAACACTATTTTCATATATAATGCTTGATATTTGGATACCAACAAAGTTTTAGTTGCTAGGTTTTATAGATTTTTTAAGAAAACATTTCATACATTCAATATGATTATACAAAATTTGTATGCTCCATATAGTCTAGATATGTCATCAAAACATTATTAGGCACACTTGTAGTCAATACTAAGCATATTTTAAAATATATTATATGGTCTATGTCAGTAGGTGCCAATTGTGGGTATGATGGTTAGATTATTTAAAAAAAAAAAAAATCATTATCACACCAATTTAGTTTTTGTAATGCAAGTTGTTGGTCGAGGAGGGGGGTGTGGCCTTGAGTCACCGCTAACACCCTAAGACTTCAATCCCAATTGACCAATAGCATAATTGTGAAGACCAACCCTAGGTGTAATAGTTACCACCCAATTATGCTTCATTGGTAAGTTCTATTAGTATGGCTAGGAAAGTTAAATTGATGCATTGTAAAATTTTAGTTAGATAAGTACTTTGTTTGTAGGTCATATATGGTGTTACATATGATGAATGCAAGGGAGTTGGTGTAGGATGTGAATCACTCAATGAACCCAATCAATAATAATTAGCCTTTATCACATATTTGTGAATGCGTAAAATATGGATAAAATATTAAAATGGTATAAGTTTAAATAATGCATTTGGAGAATGAATTTAACTGTGGAATTACACTGGAAGTTAATGTCTAGTAGTTGTACGAGATGATTGTTCTTTCATAACAATAGTAAAGATGCGTAAGCTTCTATTCAAAAGTATTATACTCTATTTCTCTTCATAAAACGAAAGGTGCATAATATCATAAGATCATGAAACAACTCACTATTAGTTGCTTGTTGTGTCGTAGTAGCAATTCCACCTTACAATATTTATCTTCCTTATGATTGTGTACTCTTATAAATAGAATTGAAAAGTGAATTAACATTGTGTTTGTCACTCCTTTAAACTTTGATTTGGCCAAGATGTTATTTGTACCTCAAGGTAGAACAAGAACGGGCTCATTTGAGTTTCAATATTGCTAAAGTAAATGATCGTAGAGGTCTAGATAAATAGTCACCTTAAATATAATCTCTCATCTTGACTTTCATTTGTATGGATGATATCCTAGTATTGTAATTTTCATGTAGCAACTATACTAATTGCGGTTACTCAAGACCTAGTATGGATAACAAGATCTAATTTAAAATTTATAGACATGATTATGAAATACTAAGAATCTTTAATGTGAATAAACATATTTATGTTATTTTAGGTGACTTTGATCATACACAACTTGTTAAATGTAAATGATGAAGGGTAGTGGGATCCAAAGGTTGATTTATTTAGTTTTAAATATAATTGTAGTACACCAAGTTAAGCTGAAAGCAAATAATCATGTTTTGTGAAATTAAATCAATAGAATCATATTTGTTTTTAAAAAAAATGAGTGGCAAGGATTCTATACTTTAAATTTTAAGAGCATATTACGATTATTCGGTTAATGCAAACTAAAGCAAGAGTTATCCAACTGGTACAAACCAAAGAGATTTTGAGATGAGCAAATTTAATTGTCACGAAATTGATAATATTTTATGAATATATCATTTTTATTAATTATTTCATGAAATACTGACAATGGAAAGAAAAGTGTGTAGGTGTGTAAATAGCCAATAATGGAATGAGAGGATCACCAAGACCCCAAATACTCTACTTCATATTATGAAGTGATATTGTTATTATTGTGGTAGCCCTAAGTCAAATGTTAGTATGTAGTGTGAGTCAATATTTTAAAGTGTCTTTGATTATATGAAAATGGTAATATAACAGGAAGGTGTGGAAAATATCTAAAAAAATAGAGTTATAATTGTGGGTAGGTGTGAAAACCCATAGGAAAAGCCTTTTAAGTCAAATTTCAAGAGAGGATTTGGGGGCTGGGTTGAGGGGAATGGTTTGGGAAGAAGAAAAAAGGAGAGAGGATGCTAATCCAGAGGTTTCATGGTAGGTTTCTTATTTTAAGAGGTAAGTTTCTTGTGTGTCATACTTCTTTTATTTTTTTTGCTTTCTTGTGTGTGAATGAACTGGTCTTGGGCATCCTGATTTAAGTTTATGTAAGTCTTCATTGGGGGGTTTTGGTTGATCCTCCTGCTCAGGGGAATGGTGAGAGCTCTCATTGCTTGATGACCCATTAAGGTTGGGTGGAGAGCATTCTTCTTCATTGGTTGTTTGGCTGATAGACATGAAGGAAATGGTAGCTAAATAATTTCTCACTTTTTATTGTTTAATAGCTATGTGATTTAGAATTTGTGTAAACAAAAGAGTATGATTACTCTATGTAAGAAAAGTCCCAAGTGTTTAAAAAAAAGTATTGAAGTGCTATGAATTTTTGTACTGTGATATCAAGTTACAGAGAAGTAAAAATGTCCTCAGAAAAAGTGGGAATCTATTTTCTCTTTCTGTTCTGAATAGCTCTCAATATTCAACTCTATGCATGTGAATCTTTGAGCAAGAAATATATCTGTGTTCTGGGGTTGTATGTATGTTTGGGAATTTTGGGTATGCCGGGGGTGGAGTACAGTAAAGAAAAATAAAAATAAACACGATTATCCACTAAATATTATTAGGAGATGAATCCTCCGATAAGTCTCTACCATGGAAATTGTGATGTTTTAGTTCCCAAATTATTGTCGTCCTGCTCACATTTTAAAATAGAATTTAAAAACAAAAACAAAATAATAAAAATAAAAATGATATGTTGTTGTTCATTATTTGGTAGTATTGTTCCGTCAGTAAAATAGGAAGTTTTTGATTGGTGAAAATTGCGGCCAAAATGTGTGGTTTACTCTATACAAGTCCATTTCACCGGGCTACTGTGACAACTCGATCTTTGTTATCTCGTATCTCCATATATATACGATCTACAATAAAAGAAATGAGGAAGATAAAGAAGAAACGATGCTCAGATTTTATCTGACTCTGTACTACCTTGAGTGCCATTCTGTAGAGAACTATTTTCTTTCTCCTGTCATCAAACAACCAAAAGAAATGTGCTATAACCGCTATCAAAATATATATAAAAATAAAATAAACAATAAAATAAAGCTTGCTAAGTAAATAGAAGGAAGCGCTCCAGTGGTGGAGAGTTGCAAGTTGCAGCTGGGCGCCCCCAAATCACCCCTTCCATATCGATCTACTCAGACTTGGTGGTGGACTATGGCCATCGCTGACTTATATCCTTATGGCACGAGTATAAGAACCAGGAAATTTTAGGTTTAGTATTTTGCCAGTACAGTGGTAAGCTGGTATCCAATCGCCATAATGCTGTGAGTTGACAGTTTGATTTTTGGAAGAAGAGTCAGGTTCTTGTGCAGTCATTTTCACTTGACATGACCGTGAGCAGCTGTGAAATAAATAGCAAATCAGATTATTTGTTTTAAGCTAGATCGACCCCTCTCCCTAGACTATAGAATTTCAACCGAAAAATAAAATCCTTCAATTGTGAAAATTCCAAAACAAAGATATAAAAACTAAGGACATAGACGTAAATGATGGAGATTTTAGTGTATGTACACTGTCCCTTACTGTATTTCTGGCAAATAAATCTATGCAGCATTAATCCCATTCCCCATCAGGAAATAAACTAAAAGAATAAATAAATGGGAAAGTCGTATCAATCTGACTTAGTGGAGCGACCTGCTCCTGCCATTGGATAACAATTGATAATCATAAAAAAAAAGAAACTGCAGGAAAGTCGCTGGCCATTTATGGACGTGAAATTATTAGATTAGATGCAAGATCTAGTTCAGCTACGGGATCATAATAATACAAACTAGCAATCGCACCTTAGTGTGCAATGGGTACGCCGAAGATTTTTGGAAGGTCAATTAGGATAATTTTTGGTCTATTTTTTGCATACATTTATGCAGCACATGACGTCAATTGGTAGGTCATTTAGCAATTGATGTTGTTTGTGCAACAAAGGTCTCAATGGAGAAGTGATAGCTTCAAATAAATTATGCACTCACTTACAGGGATCCAAACACTATTGCAATAAAGCCTCTGAATTAGGAAGACAATCAAGTTCCATAACCAACAAGCTCATGTTATGTTTGCAATAAGGAGAGCGGGAGAGAGAGAGGGAGGGGGAGGGATAGAAAGAGGGAGAAATAGAGGGGTAATGAGATAGGAATAAAGATAGAGATGGAGAAGGAGAAGGAGAAGGAGAAGGAGAAAGAGAAGGAGAGGGATATGGAGAGGAGAGAAGGAGATGGAGAGATAAAAGAGAGAGAGGAGAGAGGGATAGATAGAGATGGAAGAGAATATATAGAGAGGGATAGATAGGGAGATAGATGTATGGATATGGAGAGGAGAGAAGGAGATGGAGAGATAAAAGAGAGAGAGGAGAGAGGGATAGATAGAGATGGAAGAGAATATATAGAGAGGGATAGATAGGGAGATTACAGGGATCCAAACACTATTGCAATAAAGCCTCTGAATTAGGAAGACAATCAAGTTCCATAACCAACAAGCTCATGTTATGTTTGCAATAAGGAGAGCGGGAGAGAGAGAGGGAGGGGGAGGGATAGAAAGAGGGAGAAATAGAGGGGTAATGAGATAGGAATAAAGATGGAGATGGAGAAGGAGAAGGAGAAGGAGAAGGAGAGGGATATGGAGAGGAGAGAAGGAGATGGAGAGATAAAAGAGAGAGAGGAGAGAGGGATAGATAGAGATGGAAGAGAATATATAGAGAGGGATAGATAGGGAGATAGATGTATGGATAGAGAGAGGGAGACATGTCTAGAGATAAAGGGGGAGAGAGGAAAATAGAGGTAGAGATGAAGATAGAGCGAGAGAGGAAGAGGGAGAGAAATAGATAGAGAGATATAGGTAGAGGGAGAGATAAATACATCCTTGTGCAAACACATACTCTTTAACATATTAACATACATATAGGTTTCTATCAACATAATCCTTGAACCTCCTTGCACAAACACATACTCTCTAACATATTAACATACATTTCTATTAAGTGCTATTATATATACCTCTCTCTATATAGAATTGTCTCCCCCTCTATCTCTCATCGTTTTTTCCAAATATCTCCAAAGGTCAATTAAACTATTAGATTTTTATATATTAATTTAATTTGTTCTATATAAAAATATATTAATTATTAATTATAATAATTTCATATTTATATCTAATAATTTTACTATAGAATATAATAATAAATAATAATAATAATAATAATAATATAACCTATATATACTATTATATATAATAATAAATATAATTATATTATATATAATTTAATATATATTATATAAAATATATTAATTTTTTGTATTATATAAAAATATAATAATTAGTAATTATTAATTATAATAAGTTTATATATGTATTTAATTATATTATTTATATATTTTTTTATATAAAATATACATTATATATTAATTATGCTAATATATACTTAACTACGCAGGGTAAAGGATGTCGTAATGTTAAAACCTAAATGTGCTCATTATTAGGATCTTGGTCATAATTTTCATTTTAACAAACATACTTTAAAACCCTTGTCGAAACCTTATTTTCAAGTTGCATCTCGGCCAAATTGGAGAAGTAAAAGGTCAATACCTGTGAGGAAGAGTTTGGAGGAGCAAAAACTAATAGTGGCAGGGAAGCGACAAAAAATAGTGAAAAACAGTAGAAAAAATGGTGAAAAAATGATCCTATTTACCTTACTCAAATGTTGATCAATTGTCACCTAAATTAGAGTTAAGCATTTGCTAAAATATTGATCAATTGCCACCTAAATCAGAGTTAAGAATTAACTAATACCCACCTAATACAAAGTCATAGCCACCAAAAACATCTAAAACATGTTCCCCAATATTTCAAATCTTGTTATTTCCTCTCTTTGTATGTGGTACATCTAAAAGTCATCTATATTTTTTTCCTCTTTAGCTAGAATTATTGTACTTCTTTGTTTGATGCAAAAATATTGAATGAATTTGCCACTTCCACATAATAATTTAAGACTAGAATCGTTTTCATCTCTTATTGCATGTCAATTAGAAAAAATTAGGGATGTGTGGTTTCTTTGTCTTCTCCTATTGAAACCTTCGACATACATAGCTTTAGAATCTTGGGAGACATTTGCCATTATAAATGTTATGATATTAAGAACTACAAACAAACACTTTCCAAAAAGTATGTATATTGACAACACTAATAATAATTGAAGAGCAACCACTCCTAATTAGAAATCTACAACCAAAAAAATAAACCTAATTTAAAAATAATTTTAGCACAAACATAATTTTCCATTCTATCACATATGTGAAAGATAACATCCTCCTAATCAAATACTTATTCTTAAATAAATGAAACATGTTAAAAACAATTATATCGTATGAACTTAATGACATTCACTAATGAACAATATAAAATATAAAATTATTCCAAAGAACTATTTAAATACATTTTAATTGATTATAATTATTAAAAATAACTATTATTTATGAGACAAAATTGACCATCAAAATTACAAAAAGAGTATTCCCATTTCGCTTTCAACACATCTAAACATAAAACCTTCCCTTTCTCGAGTGCTAAATTTTAAGTAACTACTTACTCTTAATCGCCTAGATACCTTAAATCCTTGATGCTTTTCATCTAGTTAGGACATTTATAAGTTACCTTAATATTTTTCAAATCTTTTGACCATGCAAGGCATGTTTTGGATTTTTGTTTAGAGATGACATCATTTTCTTTGAGGTAAGGAGAGTGCATGAGTTGACCGACCATACACAATAAATAGTAAATTAAAATGTCAGACATGTACCATACTTCTACCCACTAGTTAGAAGTATAGTCAACCCTATAGCTATAGGTTGATATCTCGCTTATCAACACTCGAACCACCTCTCTTCATTTCATTTACTTGTAAGTAGAAGGAAGTCTAGGTTCACCCGAAGCATATCAATTGGTTCGCCTGGACGAAGACCCGACACCCCCAATAGATACCTTCTATTCCCATGGGCAAGAGAATAGTTGAATATCTATTTCTATTAATCAGATCATGTCCAGTACTAGTTATTTTCTTACCCTGGGTCTCCAGCTCAGCCTTCTCTGGCAGTTGCAGGTGCACACTATAGATCCAATGATTACAGGTAAGTTCCTTTCGTGTGGGAGTAAGGGGGAAGGTGCCGATAGTGGGGGATTCCCAAGCATTCAATATCTGTCTCCTCTAAAACCAGCGGGATTGGCCCCTCCTTTCATCCAGCCGGCCCGTGGGGGGACTAGGGCTAGGCAAAGTAGTATTCTATTTCTTTTCCTTCAGGAGTAGTCCTAGGTATCTGGCTGGAAGCATTGAGCCGGTGGGCCCACGGCCACGACCCCTCTCTATCTACCCCCCACAACCTTCATCCTCCCGAAACAACTATGTCCTCCCAGAACAGATAAGCCCCCCACCCATCCCCAAAGACCCCCCACCCAGCCCAACTATGTCCCCCCATATCTCCCCACCCAACCTCTGTGGGGAATCTTAGCCCCCCGATGAACCAGGTGGGAGGACGGTAATAGTGGGGGGCTATTATTCGGGCGGTTATTGTTGTCCCCGGGTTATGTGGATAATGCTCGGGTGGGACAACTACCTCTCCCACCCATCCCGCGCTTTACTCCCCACCCCTCTACCCCCCATTATAGTTATAGTAGGGGCCTATAGAATAGTAGGGCCGTTGCCCACCTCGGCCCCTACTATTCGTTGGCCCCTACTATTCTAAGGGCGGTTGGGATGCGAGAATTTGGTTGGATAGTACCACCGGTTTGGTTGGATAGTACCACCCGCCCCGCTCTATCTCCTCCCACCCACCCCTTAGTAGGCATGTTACTAACAACTAGAAACCGACTACCCATAGCCCCTACCATAGCCCCTACCATAGCCCCTAAAATTCTATGGTAGGGGCTATGGGGCGGGGCTATGGTAGGGGCTATGGCTACAATTCCCAGGGTGGGAGGGAACTATAGTTGGGTGGGAGTTCGCCGTTCCGGAGAACTCCCACCCACCCTCCCAACCATCCATATTCACCTTAGGTCTAGATGCGATAGTTTACCGGCCATAGGGGTGTTCATGTGGGAGGCCCCTACTATTCTAAGGGTTACGTAAGATGGGCCTAATAAAGATGCTGCTGTCCTTGCTCTAGCCTCTACTTACTCTCTGCTGCTGGTACTGGTAGTAGTGGTGGATAAGCTAGATCTCTTGCTTCTATAGGGAACTAGAACCGCGACAACTTTATATAGTTGCTCTGCTGCTAGATATGCTAGCGGAACAGTACTCTCCATGAACCGGGTTTGAACTAGAATCCCCCCCCCACAAATTAATCTACTGACTATAACTCCCTCGCACCCACCCCTTATAATATACGGGCTGATGCCATAAGGAACCCCGGGTTCTGTTTATAACGGGAAAGAACCCCATGAACCCGATTAAGGGAGGCCATGCATGCATGCAGGGTGGGTGGTCGAATAGTTATTCTAGCAGACTGATTAATAGGGCATGTTACATATAGAATCCCCTACATGCAGAACTACAAAACATGGTTTAAAGATGGGAAGCCCTAAAATTCTATGGGCTTTCTGGATGGTTTGGAATGAGCCAGTTGGATGGTTTGCAATGGAATGAGTTAGTTTTCCTAGCATTAAACGTATAGAATCTGGCAATGAAACAACGTTGTTGGATGGTTTCATAATGCTGCCCCTTCCAACCGGAAAGAGGACTAAAGGTAAGGATGGCTTTATTAATTAGTCTGCAGGAACCAATTATTTGATTCGCCATTCCGGGGGCACCCCGCTAATCTACACTTCAGTCAAGATTCTATACATAACATGGGCAACTAGAATTGTAGGGGCCCCGGGAACTACCAACCTTGTAGGGGCTGGCAATGAAAATCCCCTCCTAATGAACCATCGGATATAGAGTTCTCGGTAGTGGTCACTTTGACAGTCATATGACCCTGCATCAGAACTATATCCGGCCCTTACGGCTTCATAGGCTGCCCTACTATTCAGCTATAACGGGGGGGGTCGCTTTCACAGTAACTCTAATTGGAGGGGGGTGGGCCCACTACCATTTTATAAGACGTATAGAATCAAGAAAGGAAACTCTACCAAAAATTGGAGCAAGAAAATCAGATGGAAACCTGTCTCGTTCGCTTTTAGCTAGTTGCCTGCCAGCCCTTTCTTTCTTTCTTGATTTCCATCCTAGCCTAATGCAACCTTCGATGGCTCTAAAACGTCGCTAAACGTTGGTTCCGACCATCCTTCACCCCCACTAGCCCATAGAATAGTAGGGGGGGCATAGTAGAAGAAAAAGGATGGGAGTTCAGTAGCTTAGCTAGGGAGTTCCATCCTTCACCCCCGGTCGAGAAAAAAGAGGTGAAGGCAACTAGAACCTAACACCTAACCGGGGCCCTCCTACCACACGGAATGAAAGGAGGGGGTGAAGGGGAGTTATCCATCCTGTAATCAATGCAGGAACGATGAAGGCAGATAGATTCCACCATAATAAGGGCTATAGGATTCATAATCGAATGAACCTAGGCTACCTAGATTCATATGCTGATTTAAAGAAATCAAGTGAACTTTTCTCCAAATAGATGTTGTTGAAAGCATGGTATCCGCGGTGAACCTCCTAATAAACTAGGAGTCTTGCCAGGATGGGTGGGATGGTAGTCGGTAGCTCGGATGGTCGGAAGGATGTTAGGTAGCTCTTGCCTCCCACCCACGGTCGGAAGATCTTGCTGAGATGGGTGGGATGGTAGTTGGTAGCTCCTTCTTGCCCTCCACCCAGGGTATCAAGTTCTCTGATCAGCCCTAACTCATGGACCCCACCACCCAGCCCTTCGGGACCGGGGGGTGGGAGGCTATAGGGCGGGACTGACCCATTCAAACTATAGAGGGTGCGTGGGGGGGGTCAGTCCAACCCCACCATCCCATTCAAAATATAATGGGGGGTGGGGGGGCAGGTCGGTCCCGAAGGGTAGGTCGGACAATACTCAACCGAAACAGAGCCCCCTTAGAATAGTAGGGCGTTCTCTCTTGCCTCCCATCCTAGTCCATACACCCACGGTCCTCCCCCTGTTGACCTTTCTTGATGCCTATAGTTTAGTAGGGGCCTAAACGGGCCTCACCCCCGGAGCTAGATTAGGAAGCTATGGCCCCAACAATATAACGACAGTAAGGATAGAACATCATAGGGGACCACTGGTTCAGCGTAGGGAATTCTATTTGCTAGTCGAAAGGGAATGGATGAAGAAGAGATGACAGCAGCTAGGCCCCATCCTAGAACACCCTCGGTCGAACAACTGAAGCAACTATCCGTCTCAGGGGTGTGCATGGAAGGACACTCAGTGAATGAAGGCTTGAACGAACTAGTTGCCTTAGAATAGTAGGGCCCACAACAGGGCCCATCCTCTAATCTTAGTTGAAGGCTAGAATGATCAGATGCCAACTATAGCAGGGAGGGGGGGGAGCAGCCTTGGCTTCCTTTAGCGAGACTGGATTTCCTATTAGCTATTGCCATGCTCACCCACTTGCCATGCTCACGGTAGGAAGTTAGTCCCTTCTGGATAGAACTATCTCCCTTCTGGGGATTCGACATCTATATCCGCTGCCTCCCGTGTAGGTGGGCTGCCTAATGAATTGTTCAGCTTCTCTATCTTGGAGATGGGAAACGATAACCCGTGCCTACCCACAATAATGATCCTATCCTCCCATCGGAGCTGCTATAGTTCCAGGTGCCCTTTACACCCCCGAGAAGAGCGGGGCCTGCCTAAATTCTCTATCCGGCCTCTACCTCCCATCCATCCTTCATCACCCGGTCCACTAGAGAGAGTAGTTTTACTATCCTTCACCCCCATGAACTCCACTGATGAAAGAAACAAAAGGGCCCTCCCTTCAACCACCTTCCTTTCGACCCGCCGTGGGCCATCCCATCCTTAACCGAGCGGGGGTGTATGGGTTGGGATGGGAGGCAAGATAGTGACGTCTCTATCAGGAGTTGGAACTCAATCTCGTTGCCCATCCTCAACGATTCATAGTTCCCATCCTCTAATCTTAGTTGAGGGCATGGTGATCAGTTCTATTTATCAGATGCCGTTGAGGGCACCTAACTGTAGTTGAGGGTGTATTCCACTCCCTGGGGTGAAGTCTTAATCCGGCGAATCTTTTCTCGTCGATATAGCATTGGATTGATAGCTAGTCGATGTATAGTGGGTGGGTGGGAAACTATAGTTGGATGATTCCTCTTCCCCGTCCTACAGGGGGTGCTCCGATTAGAGGGGGTTCCATCCTGAACTACTTCGATTAGAGGGGGTTCCACCCTTCCCACCACACCTCAGGGTGGCATGTGAGAAATGATTCATCAGGGGTATAGGCTCATAAGAAAGGATACAGGCTCAGGTGGCTCATAATACCGGTTCATACTGGGGGTGATGAGGGATGGCATCCTAAACTCGTTTCTAATCGGTAGCTCCGAGTAGCTCGACTACCAAGGGAGTAAAGAAAGAGAAACTCTATTTCCTGGCCCTTTCTCACAGCCCCAGAGAAAGCTAACAATGGATGGAGAAAGCTATCCCAGTCAAGGTCCAGCTAATCAAAGAAAAAGGAGGGATGGTCCAACTGGCCTTCCAAGCACCAGGGAATAGGATCAATAGAAAGAAACAAAGGATGGTCCGGTTAGATGAACAAAGTTAGCTACAGGGCACCGGCCAATCTTCTCCAACTATAATCAGAAACAAGGGAGAGCTATAACTCCCTTCCTTGATCTCCTTGGGTGGCTAACTCCCTGCTATAGAGGTATACCGAATGTCGAACCTGGGCCCCCTACTGTTTGAAATTGGCGTCAAACCTACCTTCTTTCTTGAACTCCTTCCCGATGGTTTCTTGAACTCCTTCCGAGAATACTATATTGAACTGGGGGTGAAGGATGGAGCTAACTTGCCCTTAGCTTAGGCCAAGAATGCTTCTGTGAGGCAAGACACCGGTGGCCCCTACTATTCAACTATAATGGGGGGGGCAGAATGCTCGACCCTTAGAATAGTAGGGCAATCACCCTCCCACCCATCCCAAGAACTATAATCTATAATATTGAAGGGGGCTTGGGGGGGGCCTCCCACCCCCCCTCCCACCCACCCCTGTTCTGGAAGGCACAGTATAAGGATGGGAGGCAACAAACTAGAATATTGTATTGGTAGTATTTCCTGCTAATGGCGGGAGTTGAATAGCCACCGCCTTTCCCCGGATAGTGATAGTTGAACTCTATTGCCGGTGAAGCATTAATGCAGGAAATAACTATCTCCTCCCCCCACCCCGGATGGACAAAGCGCTTAAGCCGTTAGGACAGTAACTACCTTTAATGATAGCTCCAACTTTCTTCTTCATGTAGTTGGAGATGGGCGAGACGAACAATCCAATCTCTATCGGAGGTGGGGGATGGCACCGGGCAACAGGAAACTCTAGTTCTGGGGGTTCAGGGTGGAAACTCCAAGCGAGAAGGAGACTTTCTTACCTTCCCACAGGATAAAAAATTTGGATTAGGAGCGAAGAGGAAATCAATTTGTTTGAACTGGCTAGAACTCCCTCCCTAATGTAGATGTCGTTGAGTCCCTGATGCCGGGGCTAGAACTCCCTGATGCCGAAGAAGAGCTGCCCTTCCTTCCCATGGTAGCTCGGATGGGCTTGGATAGAAACTTTCTTGCCTCCCGGGCCTTCTCTGGATGTCTTTCCTGGGGCCCTAACTTCCTAATTCTGGGGGTGCATGCAGGATGACACAAGCCCTAACTTCCTATCTAGAGATCTCGCTCCCTAACTTCCATCGAGAAACTCCTCTATCTCTCCCACTGTACATCCTGTGCTTCCGGGGGTGCGGGCAGGAGGAAGAGTAAGGATGCTCCATCTCCAGCTAGAAAGGTGGATCAATCAATTGCATCTCCAGCTAGGCAGGAAGATATGACGTTGGGGCGGAACTCTTCCTTCATTACCGGACCTCCATCCGGGGGTGCTCCTCTTGAGCATCCTTCACCCTCGACCATCCCACATGGGACTCTGGATGGGAGGCAAGAAACCGGAACACGGTTGTCAACTCGTGGACTACCGAGGGACCTAATGTTAGCAGGGGACAGGCCAATCAATCCAACCGGGTCTCTGAAGGATGGATACCTAACTATAGTGAGTTAGGCCAATCCAACTGGCCCTACTATTCTATGGGGAAACCAAGTTAGTTTACCTTCTGAAAAGATTCTACGAGTAGGACAGGTAGCATTGCTATTAGGATCCTTCACCCCCAGGCAAGTTTATTTCTTTCCCTGGAAGGACCGTGGGCCAACCTTCACCCCCAGGCAAGTCTTTTCTGGAGCCCCCGGAGAATGTAGAGAATCTAAAGTTTCTTCCACCGCCATGGCTGAGATCAACTTCGTTGGGGGCGCAACGTGAGCTCTCTATCCATCCAGTATTGAAGCCGAGGTAATGAAATCCTTGTTACTTCCGGCACATTCTTTCTTCCGGATGGTCCAGCTTTAGACCAACGACTAGATAGTTTAGCTCCATGACCAACGGCTAGAGTTTAGCTCCATCGCCATCCCAACCCCACCACCCCCCTGCCCTTCGGGACCGACCTGGACCCCCCGCGAGGTAGATTATAGAAGTGGTAGGCGGGTGGGTCGGGGGGGAATCAGCCGGGGGGGGGCCCTACCATTCTATAGGCTAGTGGTTCTCTGGTAGGGAGGTAGATTATTGTTGATACGCCTCAGGTCGGCCCCTATGGGCGAAGCCTTCGTGGTGGAATAGGCCCAATCATAAGAAATGATTATGAAGGAGCAGAAGGTAACGACTGATGAGATTTGTACGCAGATGTAGTAACCACTTCGACATGAGTGAAGAGAGCCCGTGAGTTGAGTGTCGTTTATTCGCGGGATGCGATTTTTGAACCGTGAATAAACGAATTCTATGCCGCCTCCTATTGGCAGCCCTATAGGGAGTAGGGGTAGGTCACTGGGTTTGGAGAAGAAATGGTTCTGGGCCTCTGGAGCCGAATTGACTATAACCTTACTTACGCCCCGCCCGAATATCATCGATATGATCAGGTCTATGTAGATGGACTAGTGTAACCCTATGCCCCGCTCGTAAGGCAGTTGTTGATTGAGTCATAGAAAAACCTTTATGAACGATAAAATTGATGGGGTTTGTTGGTCCCCAATTATAAGTTCTCGTTGACCACGCTCTATAGGGACCAAGCTATCCACCCCCATTATAGAAGATAGGGCGCCGGAATGGAGGGATAGGGGAGCGGATAGACAGGAAGGAAGCGGCTTACCTAGCTCTCGCACCAACTCACTATACGACTGAAATCGAAATCCCCCTACTATTCTATGGGGCCATGCTGATCCACCTGAATCTATTCTCGGAGCGTAGGTGCCACTCTCGCATCATACGACTCCGTCCCGCATAGGTGCGTTGCCGACCCTTGGTTTTATTATCCTACATAGTCGCATAGGTGTTTCTACTGTCCTGCATAGGTGGTTAGGTGTTGCCGCCCCCGTCGTATTTGTTTCCTGGCACCCAGCTTTCTTCAGACCCGTATAGATTGAATTCTGATCTGCGGCGGGCCCGGGCGAGATCGACTTCAACTAGGCTGGAAGTATCACACCTATTTGTATCCATTTCCATTTCATCATTATCACTTCAGTGATGTTGCGATCGGTCGCTCTGAACCACCTTATTGTCTACTCTATAGAGAACTTTCCCAACAGAATACTCAATACGTGTTCTCTTCTCCCTTACCCAAACATCAGGCTTTATCGCCAACCCTTGCCTAGCCCCTACCTATATAGTGGGCCGGCCCAACCCAAACCAACACAGGAAATGTGGATGGGAGGAATGGAGCACCGACACTGCCACTGGACATAAACACTAGCACCGCGCTACACAACTATAGTTCGATTTCAACAATTGAATCGAGATACAGCCCCTACAATTCTATGGGTCTACTGTACATGTGTTGGATTTTGCTAACACCTCGCCACCTCGCTGACATAGGTAGGGAGGCGAGGCACGAGGCACAGGGAATAAAAATGCCCTACTATCTATATGGCGCATTGACACAAAGAATATCCCGGGTTAGAAAGGTAGGGCTCGACTTATCCTTTTCATGCTTACTTTGCTACTAAGAATGGAGGGGGCCCACCCCAACCCCACCGACCATACCTGAGGGCCCACTAGCTTAATTTCCCAATTCTTGAGGTTGGTACCCCGATTACTCCGTCGAATACACCCGCCCCCACTATAGATAGGCCCACTGTTACATATAGCTCCCGGGAACACCCTATCGAACCCTATGCGTTCTCTATCCCAGATGTCTGATCATTAGCCCTGAAACCACACATGGTCCCTTACTTATAGCTGTACACATGGTTCCTTACTTATAAGTGATCCCTTCTAGCCGATTGATTCCTTGTGAGTAGGAGCTTCTCGCTTTGTTTGCTCTAAACTAGCTTTGTTCGGGAATAGATAGAAACCAGCCAACTCTTCATGCAGGGGTGGGTTCGTCAAAATATTTGGATATGAATCCCACACCAACGAACAACTATTGGCCCTACTATAACTTAACTACTAACTAGCTATTAAAGGGAGGGGGGGGCGTGCGAACTTGAAGCTCAAAATATCCTCTCTGTCCTTGTAACAGCTTTAGAACTTTAAGCTTATTGATAGGGTGAGCCCCACCCCCCCCTCTTTGGATAGGGATTGGGATAGGCATAAGCACCCCCCCCTTCCCTTTCTATAGTGCCCCCCCCCCCTTTATATAGTATAGTATAGTATAGTATAGTAGGGGCTGACCGCCCACCCCTCTATAATAGCTAGAGCCCCTACTATATAAAGGGGAAAGGGGTGGGGGGCCCACCTTCCCCCCGCTAATGACCTCTGGGCTTTAAAGGATACGCCCCCTCCTATATTCATTGATCGGCATGTTCCCTCCTATTTTTTTCTCCGCTGATCTCTTTCGATGGAATTTTCCATGTTGCACTAAGTTACCTACGAGGGTGTGCATACGGTCCAGGAACACTTTGGGGTGAACACCCATCCAAGCAGGGGGAGTTAATGGTTCGACATTTAGGCTATAACATTGAGCAAGCCTGAATCGGAACAAGTGCTCTCTGAACTGAGCTTGATAGTCTCCTATCACTAGGCTCACCGACCAACATGATTGACTCCTCCATCTCATTTTTATTACTTGCTAGACTCTCTCCTCCTCCTTTGTGCCTCTTATATTATGATTTTTTTGAACAGGTGCTTCGTCTTCATTTGGATGCTATTCCACTTGAGGACGCGCCGGCGACCTTCCTTCAGTAGTTGGTTGAGGATATTGTCGCCAGCGGCGGCTTTGGCCACCCCTACCTCTATAGCGCTTCGGCGAGACAGCAACGGCTGTCCCAAACATTTCTTGCCATTATAGAGAGGGGCCCCTACCTCTATAGCTAGAATTCCCCCCCACCCCTCTCTAATAGCTATGGTGGTTGGCCCGCTTGATCCCAGAACTCATGAAACCTCTACAGTGAGCGCCTGGGGCCAAGGTTTGATCCAATGGTTCGCGTAGTCCCGGTATGGGATGAAGGAATCCCCGTAGGGCAGGTTAAGATCTTGGCCCCAATGGCTAAACTAAACTATAGAAACTAGACTATACCCTATTTCTGGAATCATCTCCTCCCACCCGACGAGGACCCCACCACCCAGGGCTTTGCCTAAATTCCACCCTAGCCCCATAGAATAGTAGGGCCGCCCTAGCTTCGCCACTAGGGCTTCACCCACCAGTTCCAGGGGCCCTACAGAGAAATGGCGGGAGGGTAGATTATTATTGATACGCCTCTGTAGGTTGGTCCCAACCCCGCCACCTATTTGCCCTTGGGAATATATGGTCAGTGGTGGAGCAACTCTATAGCCTCCGGCGAATAGGTTGGTCCTGCACGAAGGGCCTGGGGGGGCCCATGACGGATGCCTTGGTCGGTGGGGTCTGCCCCAACCCCACCGACCTAGGCCGGTATGGTCGGTGGGGTTTGGCCTAGGTCGGTGGGGTCCGCGAATAAACTCACCAAAGGCCCCAACCCCATCGGGGCGAAGCCCACCGGGGGGGGTGGGAGGCTATAGAGTTGCTCCGCCCACCGCCCTATATGCCTTATGGATGGTGGCAGATGCCTTGGTCGGTGGGGTTCGCTCTCCAAAGGTTGGTGGGGTCCGGCGGACCCCACTATCCTAAGGCACCAACCCCACCGACCAAGGCATCCTAACCACCCAAGCTCCTAACCGCTCATAAGGCGAATAGGTTGGTCAGGCAGTGGCAGTTAAAAGCTAGGGTGGTGTTTCTCTACAGGGCGGCCCTACTATTCTATGGGGCAAGGGCGGAATTTAGGTGGAGCAACTCTATAGCCTCCCACCCCAGTGAAGCCCTGGTCGGTGGGGTCCTAAGTATGGATAGTGGGGTTGGTGGCCCAACGGTCGGTGGGGAAAGCCTAAGTTCATCGGTGGGGTTTCGAATCATAGGGTTCTCGAGGGGCTATTAGATAGTAGGCCAGATTCTATACGTAACATGGGTTAAAATAGAACGGGTGGGCGGGAGAATCTAGTTGGGTGGGAACTTAGGAGGATATAGATTGCCAACCCCACCGCCCTGGGCTCTGCCACCACCCAGGCTCCACTCCATAGAATAGTAGGGGCTAATCTGAGGCGTATCAATAATAATCTACCTCCTGGGGGGCCCTCCCACCCCCCCGGGAATGGCGAAGCGCAGGTTGGCGGGCGAAGCCCTGGTGGTCGCGAAGCGCATGGGTGGTGGCGAAGCCTCGGTCGGTCCCAACCCCACCGCCTATTCGCCCTTGGTGCCTTAGGTCAACTAGACCACCATAGAATAGTAGGGCTCTATGTAACATCGCCCTTAGAATAGTAGGGAGAACGGTGAGTTTCCCACCCGGGCCCGACACCAACGAATAGGCCACCAAGGGCCCCGCCTATCTCCCACCCCCCGATGGGGTTGGGACCGACCAAAGTAACCCAACCCCACCGACCATGCCCTTCGGGACTGACCTGAGGCCCCTTAGAATAGTAGGGGGGTTGGTCCCGAAGGGCATGGTCGGTGGGGTCTGCCTTTGCAGGGTGGGGGGGCCAAAGAAAGAAAGAAAGAGAGATCCTATAGGTCCATATCCAACAGCATACCCAGAGAAAGTAGTGCGCTTTGCGACTGCCCAACCCTACTTTCACCGGGACCTAAGGCCTGCCAAAGGCAGCCTAAGGCCAATATGGTCGGCTGCTGATGAAAGGCAGGCCATAGAATAGTAGGGGGGCTGCCGATGAAAGGAAGGAAATAGAATAGTAGGGGCAACCCCACCCCGCCATTCCCCTACTATTCTATGGCCAATATGGTCGGCGCCGAAGGCACGCCTTTGCAGGGTGGGTATAGGCAATAGGGTGAGAAAGTGCCCCTACTATTCTATGGACCCTTATAATATAGGGGGGTTGGTCCTGCATGCACGAAGGGCCTGACGGCCCATAGAATTTTAGGCCTTACTCTAGCTTATACTAGCAAGCAAAAACACCTAAGACATGCCTTCGACACCGACCATATGGCTAGGGTGGGCGGGTGGCAATAGGGGTGGCCTCCCGCCCCCCCTGGGGTTTGTCTTTTCACTGATCCCTACAATTCTATGGGCTCAACTATAATTATAAGGGCTAGCAAGCGGCATTAATCCTTACTCTAATAAGTTGATTAATGAAGTGGGAACTTATATTTCAGTCATATGACCCAGACTTTTGATTAATTCATTGATCTAGCCCTAAGGCCCCTACTATAACTATAATGGGGGGTGGGCTGGGGTGGGTGCGAAGCATGCAAGGGGCGAAATATCGTTGGGTCGGCCATAAGAAACTATAGGTAGTAGTGTGAGCGAGACTTTTCATCAACGAGCAGAGCGGGAGGGGGGAATTATAGGGAAATCAAGTTGGGTCACTTTTACTACAGTGTGAGCGAGAAAGGAAATTAGGAGTAGGGTGGTGGCGCCCTCCCACCCACGGAAGGAGTAGGGTGGTGTCGCCCACAGTTACTCTCCCCACCCATCCCAAGTGGTGGCGCCCACAGAACAACTAGTGAAACTGGTGCTTCATAGGCCCTTAGAATAGTAGGGGCCTCCCACCCATGTTACGTATAGAATCCTCAACCCCACTGGGGGTGGGAGATATAGGGGCCTTAGGTCAACATACTTTCCCGGCTAGATTATCTACATCCTATAAAATGGTAGGGGCCCAGGGGTGGGTGGGAGGAGATAACGCTTTCTTTCTTCCTTCCAGTTGCCTATAGAATAATGGGACTTCCTTCCTTCTCATCAGGTAGCTCCAACTATAGCTGCTGGACCGAGGAAAAAAATCAATGAGGGGGTGAAGCGAGGTCTTCTGAATGAAGAAAGATCTCCCTATGCACTGAAGCTTTCAGTCCAACAACCGCGATCCCCTATTTATTCTATGGGCTCTTTCTTTAACTCCCTGCTTCCGGGAGGGAATTATAGGTGGTTAATTGGCTAGGGCTCCTCGTTAGGCATCAGATGGGAGGGAATTACTCCTCTTTCTCTCTGGTTGAACAACTACTCTCTATGGCCCAACATCTTCATCTTGACATTCCCATGCGACCGGTTGGGGTGGGGGGGGCTTATTCTAGTTACAATCCTTCTTTCTATCCGGGTGGGAAAGAACAATAGGCATTTTATCACTTCCATTCATGCATGGGTGCTCCTTCCTATTACTTCAACTCATTACTTGAACTGCTTTCTCATTGACTTGAACTGCTTTCTCATTGGTCTAGCCCATCTCCAACTACTCGGTGAAGTCCAACTACCCTCAGGATGGACCTTCCTAACTGACCTGAGCCCAACCGGTCACCTACCGGGCTGGTATCAACAATCTATGGACCCCATCAGATAGATCAGAGTATTCATCAAGGAGCCTAGTTTCTCTAGGTGGAGATTCTTCTTTATCCCGCTTGAACCCGCCCAGAGTTCGGTAGCCTATCTCGAGGAACTATGATTCCCGCCCACCAAGCAGGATATAGCGGTCGAATGCCCATAGAATAGTAGGGGCCTGGGGCCCTTTACACCCTTTGGCCGGTCCTCGTTAATTAGGCCATCTATGCATGTAGGGGTGAGGATGGGGAAGCTGCCTCCTAATGGTAATGCCCTCCTTAGTTGTCTACTCCCTTCCCTTCAACTAGAGAGAAATGGCTGGTTAACAAGATAGCAGCTAAGGATGTTCTTTAGGCTGGAGCAGTTCAGGATGGAGATGATAGTTGATGAAAGCGAAGGGAAGACTCAACCGAACTAGCCAGATTCTCTACTACTTGATCCATCCTTGCCTAACTAAGATTCCTTACTCTAGCAGGCTATGCCTTCGGCACCGACCATATGGAACAACAACTATATAGGGCGGGGTGGGGGGCCTGAACTGCCCTTAGAATAGTAGGGGCCCCTCCTAACTATTTATTCTACCAAACTAGTTGAATTGTTAACTCGTTACTAACTTCGCGCGTATTCCCGGGGGTGAAGGGTGGCTTCCTTCCTACTGATTGAACCCCGGGTAACCTTTCTCGTCGATTAACCACCCTCAGTATAGGTAACAACATTCCCCGGTCCATCCTGAACCACCAGGTAGTTGGGCATGTTCCGTATAGAATCTGGCACCCATAGCCCCTACCATAGCCCCTATCATAGCCCCTACCATAGAATTTTAGGGGCTATGGGGAGGGGCTATGGTAGGGGCTATGGTAGGGGCCAACCGAATTTTAGGGGTTTGCCAGGGTAGGGGCCCTTCGACGATTGATGCTCGACGGATGTTGGAGGGATGCTCGCTCGGACCGTGGGTGCAAGGATAGCTGAAGTTAGGTCCCTACAATTCTATGGGGAACTCGTTACTTCCTCCCCAGGCGACCGACAAGGGATAATCCAATGCCCACCCCGAACGAACTGCCAACAAGAAAGTTAGGCCTGAGCTCCTCATTGAGTTCCATCCAGCCACCAACCGGTTGAACGGGGAAAGTTGTAATTGTTACTGATGGAGAGTCACCCTCCTATACCTATAGTTGTTGAACAATTGATGTTATACCTTCCTTCCGAAGGAGCCCATGGTTAGGTGTTGATAGCATGAGCTCCCGTAGGGGCCCTCCCGTCCATTCCCCCCTGTGCGTTGTAGGAATTCTTCACCCCTTGCATGTGGGAAGGTCCCCAGAGCCCTTTCCTCTACAATTCATCTACTGGCCATCCAGGGGTGTAGAGGATGGTACCCCCTGGGTTGGCTCCTGTAGGCGACCATCCTTCATCCCCTACCTGGGAGGACTTCACCCCTTGTAGGAGGTAGTAGCTCTTAACACCTTCCTTCTAGCAGGACCTTCCTTCCTTGAATTCCACTGATTAGACCGAGGACCAAATGCATGGGAACAAAGGATGGATGGGACAGCCAAACAGTTGGTGTTGCTGGCCCTACAATTCTATGGGGCTGGACTTCCTTCCAAAACAAATTCCTTCCCTCCTTCATTGGATTGCCCGCCCCCCTTATTCTAGTTGTCTACTCGGGGACATTCAAACAAAACAACAATATTGATCCAGCCACCACCTGAAGGGGCCTCAACAAGGAGAAGATTGGCCTGGCTCCATCCCCCCACCTTCGGTCAATGAAACTAAGTGGGAAACTTGACTATCTGAAGAATTCCTTGAAGAACGATAGGCCCTACTATTCAACTATAATGGGGGGGTGGCGGGGGCAGAATGTTAGGCCAAGTAGATGGGCAGAACTCTTCCTTCATCCTTGTGCCAGTTGAGCCGGCCAATCAAAAACATCCAGCTTGAGAACTATCCCTCATTTCTCGCTTGCCTTCCTTCCTAATTGTATACCTAATCTAGTCGATGTTTCTCACCGACCAACTAAACTAGAGCCCAACCAAGGGTGAAGAAGTTAGTTAGGACGGAAAGCCCCCTAGATATAGCTCCTTCCGCCATCCTTTCTTTGTTTTCTATCCTGCTTGTATGGGTCCCTGCCTCCTGGGAGTTAACTATTTGAATTCTCCAACTATAGCCAGAGGAAAGGAGTTCCATCCTTGTTTTCGAACTACTAATTAGCCGACGAGCTTCTTTCTCTAGGACTACCAGCCAGGTAATCGAACTCCCTTCCGAACAGGGGGTGCCACTGTGGGTGAGTGGAGGGGCGGCCACACCCTCGGTGGCAATGAAGGAGATGGGAAAACAAATAGGAGATGGGCTAAATGAACCGGGGGTGAGAAGGAAGGAACCTACCTTATAGTAACTTCCTTTCAACCATCCATAACAAATTTCGGGCCCCTTGCCTTCCCTTCTGGTAAGATTTCTCTGGGCTTGCCTAACTAACTTTCCCAATCAATACATCCAGCTTGTTGTCAGATACAAGTAGTTTCCAGTATTCCTCTCCAGCCAAACTACACAGAGGGGAGGCATACAGTTCACACGGTAGGGAAACAGAGGGTAGTTTCTCGATGGGGCTCACCCCCGCCCGATTAGAGCTATAGAAATTAGTCCCCCTACGGGCCCCCTACCATAAAATTTTAGGGGCTATGGGGGTAGCCCCATAGAATAGTAGCCCCCCCCTTTCTCATTGACTCCCCTTTGAGAATAGTAGGGCTTTCTTCCTTCCAAGCACCAGAGCTAGATCTCGTTGCCTATAGAGATAGTAGGGCCCTCCCGGTAGATTGTTCCCGGCTAGTTAGATTGTTCCCGGCTGATTATGGTAGTTAGATGAGGTTAGAGATTAGAGCAGTTCATTGGAACCTCCTAGGATTAGAGAGGAGTTCAACCAGTGTTGCTCCATCCCCCTACATGCAGGGTAGTCTACTCCCTACCTCTGGAGCCGAACAATCAATATTCTTTCTGGGTGGCCACTCCAACAG
>VDFB02000017.1:112625047-112693897 GCA_007258455.2 Sequoia sempervirens | reverse complement strand
AATTTTGCTAATTAGTCTTTAAGTACATAGCAATTAAAAGAAAGAAACAATTACAATTATCCTTGTGTACATTTGAACTATTAATCAAAGGAAATTAACAAACTAGCACTGGAAAACCATGTGCGTGTTAATGTGTTAGATAGCATGTATTTGTGCATAGGTGTATATGAATGCTATGAGTTGTGATTTGTACCATTATGTAGCACTTACTATTACTTGTGCAATCAAGCCACATGCAAGTAGAATTCATAATTCATGGCATCCAGATACACTCAAGGAAAAATACTAATCAAGGTTGTTGGCATCCTGATAACAAAGATGATGAGATACATCCAATTAATGTATGTCACAACATCTTATTGAATGAAGATGATTTGGATAGGGAGGTTACAAATGAGAATCATTATTGGTGTGTGAATAATGTTGTTTTTGAAGACTTGTGAACAAAATTGCATGCCAATACTATTAGTTAAATAATTAGGTAGCTGCTAATTAGTCTTTAAGTACATAATAATTAAAACAAAGAAATAATCACAATTATCCTTGTGTACATTTGAACTGTTGATCAAAGGCAATTAACAAACTAACACTAGAAAACCATGTGTGTGTTAATATGTTGGATAACATGTACTTGTGCATAGGTGTATGTGGATACTATGGGTTGTGATTTCTGTTTGCATGTAGCTGGTTTAAACATTTAATAATTAGTGCTAGATAATGGAATGAAATGAACTTGGGAAAATGGAAATACAATGACCCCATGGAGTTGGAACATCAATGTTTATGTGGCTTTAACATGATAGCATATTTGCATACATGAGACTTATTTGAATCTCAAATGTCATACTGTATGTGGCGTATTAGCTAATTGGCTTAACATGATAGCTTTCAAACAAGTTAATTCAGCGATCAATCAAGCTAATTGACTAATGAATTAATTGTGTTGAGTGGCTAGTCATAGTTAATTATTAGTCATCTTTATCCTCCATATCAGTTGAATCAATCTTGCCTATTCACATTGACAGATACACAATCTTTCTAACCATTTTCCCTGCTTTTAATAAAATAGGAGCTTTAGAACAGGATATATACATTCATCTAAGCATGATAAGACGTGGATTTAATAAATAAAAGTAGCAATTTGTTACCTTGAGTAACTTGTCTCTTGGTGTTCATTCAATGAGCACAAGAACTTTTGCTCTGTCACTGTAAATGTCCCCTTTGTATTAATAAAAGCTGTGAGTTTTGAGATCTATGCCTCTGCTTAAATTTATTTGTATATGGAGTAACATTGTTTTCAAATGCATGACTGATAATAACACATATATTAAAAAACTTTGAATCAAAATACACAAATCATTAAAAAAATAATATTTCCCTCTTTGCCTTATATTGTTATAGATAGAGCTTCTTTTCAATGATCATATGTATACCTCACATATTCCTAGCCTAATTGTATTAACTTAGAGAGTCTTGAGAAATTGCCAGAAGAGCCGACTATTTTCATCTTTGCATAGGCGTCCACTGTATTCCACACTATATTATTGTTCATATGTTCATGTAACTTTATTTTAAAGCATTTGAACACACAATGCTTCACAATCATTGCAACTTGCAAGTGGATTCAAAAAAAGTTTAGACATATACAAAGAACAGATAACGGATGGCTTAAAATATGCATATATTCAATCTTTAAAATCATAGAATTGATTGGTACGTGTGAAATGCTCATGCTCTACTGTTTGACTGGGAAGTTTTCCAAGCATTTGAAGACTAAAGCTTTTCCTTCAGCTTTCTAGCACTCACTTGGATAAATTGTTTTGTATAGTCTGAATTTTATTCGTTCCTAGCATCAAGGCAGGAATACTTATGCATTTGCCCCGAATGCTTTTAACTGGTTGCATTGACCAATCACATTTCACCATTTCACATATTACTTATTTTTTTGTATAGTTTGAATTTGGAGAGCTATTTTTTATATTGGAAAATTAGCATTTATCTATTTTCCTATTCGTCCGAGTAGCTTTATAAATCATTTTCGTCTTAAAAATCTGAGAAAATGTGAATGCATAAATTGATTAAATAAATTTAAGCAAAGGCATAGTTTTAAAACTGGCGGCTAGAGGTACGTAATCCATGAATGCAGATTAAATGCATTAAAATATCAGGAAAATGCGAGCGCATAGATTGATTAAATAAATTAAAGCAAAGGCATAGTTTATAAAACTAGCAGGTGGATGTACGTAATGCATAAATACAAATTAAATGCATTAAATGGCATCTGGCTTAAGGTGAAGGCGCTGGAATGGCTTGGTGGCCACGCGTGCCCAGGGTACTTTGGTCATTTAATATAGGGTTAAGCCACTTGCTATGCATCTCTATTACTTTGTGTGTGTTGTTCTTGAGTTCTATAGGCGCATGTTCTGAGGAAGAGTTTGTAGCAACTGAGCAGGAGATGTAATAGTTACAGAGTCCAGATCCAGAAACGAGTTACTTGAGGTGATAATTTGTTAATTTTTAGAGTTTCCTTACATTAAAGTTCATAATGAAGCTGTGTTTCATAGTGCTTTACTTGGACTATCACTATCACTTTGTGTGTGATGTGTCGGTGCATGTATGTATGTATGCATGTCTCTATGTACATATGCATCTATCTATGTGCATATCTATGTAAACATTTGTAGATGCATGTATGCATGTATGCATATGTCTCTGGATATATCTATGCATATATGTATTTATGCATATATGTATGTGTGTATAGATGCATCTATGTGTATATGCATGCATGCATGTATGTTTACGTCCATACATGCATTTATATGTGTCTACATAGATGCATCTGTGCATATGTATACATATGTATATATATATATATATATATATATATATATATATATATATATATATATATATATATATATATATATATGTATATATGTATATGTGTGTGTGTGTCTATATGTCTTTTCTACGAAAGAGTTTACAGTGACAGGGCAAAGGTTGTCATGGTTCCAAAAAGGACACTCGTAGACAAGTTACTTCAGCAATAAATAGTTATTTTCGTCAGTTTTCTTTCATTTTAGAGTCTATAGGCAGATTGGGTTTCACAGTGCTCAGCCTACACTAATCTTCATAGACTGGTTCCTTGGATGAACAATTGTCTTTTGTCTAGTGTACAATATGGGAGCTTAACAATAACTTGGTGCTTATGAGTCCTCTAAAGATTACATATCTTCAATCACTGCAGAACTGTTCCACAGTGCAAGCTTTAGAGCCACTGTGTTGTTAGCATGTGCCATAATGGGACCTTTGGAAGAATATGTGGACAATGTGTTGAGAAGGCTTTATAAACTGTCAGGCAAATGCAATTTACAGATATAAGCCTAAACTCCACAATTGCTTTCAGCTTTCTCGTTGTCATTAAAGCATAAAGAAAAGAGGGATTTTTCCAAACTTCTAATTTATGTACTTTTGAATGATAATTCACCTTATTATTTAATGAATCAAATTATCTTAATTAATTAATCTTCTTTTCCCTTCTATCATTTCATATCTAATTAATTAGGTAACTGTTAAATAATATTTACATTCATAATAATTAAAACAAAGAAATAATTATAACTATCCTTGTGCACATTTGACCAATCAATCAAAGTCAATTAATAAATTTGATTCCACCTGTTTACTGATAGTATTCGTATGCAATTTCCTTGAGAAGTCTTGAAAAAGAGGATTACTCACACACCAATAAGGATTCTCATTTATAACGTCCCTATCCAAATCATCTTCATTGAATAAGATGTTGTGGCATACATTAATTGGATGTATCTCATCATCTTTTTTATGAGGATGCCAACAACCTTGGTTTGTATTTCTCCTTCAGTGTATCTTAAAGAGCTTATGGCACCATTGCAATAACAGAATTACACTAATGCATAGATATGCAAAATATGTTATATATTATAAGGTACACAAATAACAATAAGTATTTTAAAATTATAAAATGCAATTTGCATTATAAGCAACAATAGTTCTTACTTGGGTTCTTTTTTGTCGAAATGAATCTACATAAGAATTTTGTTTTCTTTTTATGAATAACATAGTATATGTCACTCACTGTACTCATTTGTCTAGACTGTCCTTGTAACAACAATCGGTGCTTTCAAGTCTATTTAAACAATCCTTTGTACATTGCTGCAAGTATACTTGATCATCCAATAGCACATTGCAAGGTCAACTTTCCAAATTGTCTTTCTGCTTTTCTTGAAATGCAATTGAAATTCTTCAATACAATGACTACATAAAATTATGTTTCATGTTTTCATTTTTCCATCTTGTATTCCTCATCTCTCTTGTTCCATTTTCGTAGACATGTTACTATTGCAATCAAATGTGTAAAGCATTTATGTCCAAAGAAATTAGAAACAGGAGTGGCAATATGTTACACAACCTTGTGTTATGCATTTATAGCAGTTTTTGAATTGCATTTCAAGAAAAGCAGAAACTAAATTTTTATTCATATTACTTTATCTATGGCATTAACAACTTTTGCAATAATTATTAGAGACATTAAGTTCAGTATTGAATAGTTCTATTGTTCATGTCATGACTTCAACATTTCTTTTCTTACGTTGCTTAGTTTTTGATAGACCTCTATGCTTTTCCTTGATGTTGTTATGCAATCAATGGTCTGAACATTCAAGATATTGGAATACTATGCCCACTTCTACCCCACAAGACAATGCATATATGTTTCTTTCACCCATTACATGTCAAATTGCATTACCTGACAAAGTTAACATGTGAAAACCAAAGTGTCCATTATGAATACTTATTGCATTCCATGGGACCACATTTCTTTGAAGAGCTTTTTTGAACAGTTCGCTTCCCTTGTATATGCTTCCATATTTTGCATATGTGCCTATGAGCACATTAACTATAACAGTTCACAAAATTCCTTTATCCTTTATGCTTTCACCATAGCGAAAAAACTCAAAGCAATTTTAGAGCTTAGGTTTAGAGAACACAGGCTTACAGAACAAAAAAAACAACATACACAAAATAATAGATATGCATAGCAAGTGGCTTAACTCTATATTAAATGACCAAAGTACCCTACCCACGCGTGGCCACCAAGCCATTGCAGCGCGTTCACCTCTAGCCAGATGCCATTTAATGCATTTAATTTGTATTCATGCACTGTGCTCGCATTTTCCTAATATTTTAATGCATTTAATCTACATTCATGGATTACGTACCTCTAGCCACCAATTTTAAAACTATGCCTTTGCTTAAATTTATTTAATCAATTTATGCATTCGCATTTTCCCATATTTTTAAGATGAAAATGATTTATAAAGCTACTTGGACGAATAGGAAAATAGATAAATGCTAATTTTCCAATATAAAAAATAGCTCTCCAAATTCAAACTATACAAAAAAATAAGTAATATGTTAAATGGCGAAATGTGATTGGGCGATGCTACCGGTTAAAAGCATCTCGGGCAAATGCATAGGCAAATTAAAAATGGGTTCACAGGAAACAACTTTTGATTCTGAATCCTTATACATTGTTTGATTAAAACTAGTGGCTAAAGGTACATAATTCATTGATCCAAAATCAATGCATTCAATGGCATCTGACTAAAGGGGAGACTGTTTGGATTGCTAATTAGTCTTTCAATATATAACAAGGTTCAAGGAGAAAACTCTCATTATCGCACACATTGACATAATTTTGGTTCCAAAGCTCTCTTTATGGGACCACTTTGAAGTAATAAAAAATACACAAACTTTACAGGGCTCACATGCACGAAGTAAAATGGACAAGACGGTTTCTACATAATTCCTATCAAACACAGATGAAACCTTCTCATTTCAACAAGAAATTCGAATAGATAATACTAAAAGTAGTTTAAAATACAAATTTATAATCAAAGTATAAGAATGCCTTAGCTACAATTGCAGAGTTTAGGTTTACATTGTTCCAAACTTCTCATTATGGCATAGGTTAACAACACATTGGTTCTAAAGCTCTCTCTATGAGACACCTCTAAAACAATTGAAGATATATAGTCTTTACAGGACTCACATGCAGTCAACAGAATAGACAAAAGGGCTTCTACATAATCCCTTTCAAACCACATTTCATGCATCCACATTTATTCGACGACTTTTGTCAAACAGTTCACTTGCCTTTTGTATGCTTCCATTTTTTGCATACGTGCCTATGAGGACAATAGCTATGACATTTCACAAAATTCTTCTATTTACATGCTTCCATGCATCCTGCCCATAGGTACACATATACATGCATCCATGTGTACTACAATACATGCATCTATGTATACATGCACGCATGGATATATGTATCTATGCAAATTCATATGCAATCCATGGATATTTCCATACATGCATATTTAAACATTTATGTATCCAACTATGCATGTATCTATCTATCCATGTAACTATGTTTCTATGTATTCTTCTACCTATAGATGCATCCACACATATATGTATATGTGCTTCTATGTGCGTATGTATACAAGCATCTATCCATATATGTGTCGATGTATCTATGGATACATGTATTCATAGATACATGTATCTACGCATCTATGGATACCATGATGGATGTCCACATCCGTGTATCTATGGATACATGTATCAAGTAGCTCATTTCGGGGTCTTGACTCTGCAGCAACAACATCTCATGTGACTACACAGATCTGTAGAATAACAGAAATGAAATGCTCAAAGTAATCACAATGCATCTCTAGTCACTTAAATCTATATTCCATGACAAATCCACATGCCATTTAATGCATTCACTTTGAAACACAAACAACAAAACAGATAAATACCAGTTTCCAAATTAAAAAAAAAACTTTTGAAACATCAACTTCCAGAATTAAATAGCAATATGCACAAAGTGATCATATTACCCTAACTAGATGACTATGAAGCACATGCTACCTATGCGATCTAAAATCTAAAGATACTAAGATATGCAATTGCTTATTGCCTCAAGCATTGAGTGCACCCGATATGCACTACCATTCGCATTTTCCTAATTTCATGATCTAAAAACTCAATGATCTCAACACCTTGTTGTGTACGACAAAGAGTAAGGAATGGGCCTTGAGCTTTTCTTCTGTATATCTATCTAGAAAATCAGCCCTATGATGATTTTATAAAGCATAACCAATAACAAACTGGCAATTGTTGCACCCTATGATAAAAGAACTGATGACTTCATAGGATTTTTATTCCATTCATTTGCATTTCCATGCTTCAATATCTTTTCTTCCTGTTTCAAATACATTTAATAATCTACTTATATCTTGCATTTAATTCTCTATGTACAACTGAAAATTGTTAAATTCATACCATTTCCACTCCATTCATTTTCAAATTCAGGTTTCCATATCCATATACACCTATGCACAAGTACATGTTATCTAACATATTAACACACACATGGTTTTCTAGTGCTAATTTGTCAATTGCCTTTGATCAACAATTCAAATGTACACAAGGATAATTGTAATTATTTCTTTGTTTTAATTATTATGTCAACATGTACGATAATTACATGCACACATATATACATGCATACCTCTATGCATGGATGCATAGAAAGACTATGTTTCATGGGATTTTTAAAGAGTTCACTTGCTTTCTCTATGCTTCCATATTTTGCATGTGTGCCTATGAGGACAATAACCACAATATTTGACAATACCCCTCTATCCTTTATGACAACACTTTTGTTCCAAAGCTCTCTTTATGGGACAGTTGTGCATTTCCTCCGAGACTCAGATAAAAGATTTGAATGGATAACACTTAAAATGATCTTAACTATGATTTTATAATCAAAGTATCCAAATGCATTGTAGCAATGCGACACCCAACTTCCATTTAAGATGTACAATGAAAGTGAACAGAAGGAAAAATGCATTTGCTTCAAAGTTTATAAAGCAATTTCAACACATTCTCTAGCCATTGTCTAGAATATGGTTTTCTACCAGCATACTCCTTGAACCTTCTTTAGGCCTTACTGCTATTTTGTTAATTGACTTTTATTGAAAGGTGAAAATGTGAAATGTGGCCAAGGATAATTATACTTATTTCTCTCTTTTAATTGTTATATATTCAAAGACTAATTAGAAATCCAAAACAACCTCCTCTTTAGTCAGATGCCATTCAATGCATTGATTTTGCATCAATGAATTATGTACCTTTAGCTATGCTTTCAAAGAATAAGTTGACAGTGTGTTGCTTTAAGCTTTTCCGTTGTCATCAAAGCATAAAGCATAGAGGGATTTTGTTAAAAGTCGTTGTTATTGTCCTCATAGGCATAAATGCAAACAATGGGAGCATACAGAAAACAGGTGAACTGTTTGACAAAACTCGTCAAAGAAAAACTATTATATATGATTATTTGTTTATATATTCATTCATTTGTAGAAGAAAAAATGGGAAACTAATACAACAGTAGGTAGTTATAACCCACGAAGAGAATAAAACCTGGAACAAGAGCAATATCCAAAAAATTGCACTTTAAAGTACCTAATGCACTAGAGAATTTACCATAGCAAACTACAAATTTTCATTTGCATAGGGATAGACAAAACAATGCAGTGGAAACCTATTTTCTGCCACCAAGCATTTAAATTCTGTCAGATGTCGTGGTTATTGTTCTCATAGGCAGACATGTAAAATACGAAAGCATTTATAAGGCAAGTGAACTATTTTACAAAACTCCTCAGGAAAATGTGCTCCCGGGAAATGCAATGAGTAATATGTCTCTTTTACTACATGTCATTTTCTATCTATGTATCCTCAGATACAACCATCCATATATTGATTCATGTATATATGTGACTATGTATACATGCACCTATTAGTATATGTATAAATGTTTCTATCGATACATGTGGACATTGGTATATGCATTTATGCATCTCTGAATACTATGCATGGATACATGTATGTATACATATATGGTTTCTATGCATGCCTACATGTGTATCATGTATCGCAACAACATTTGCACCATACATAACAAAGAAAGTTATGAACAAAATATTGCGGTTACGCAGTCAAACAAAGGGCTTTCTAGATAATTATACAGTGATGCACACATTCATGCTCTCCAACATATTAACATGCACATGGTTTTCTACTGCTATTTTGTTATTTCGCTTTCATTGATAGCTAATATGTGCAGAAGGATAATTATATTTATTTCTTTCTTTTTATTTCTGTGTATTTAAACACTAGTTAACAACTACCTAATTAGTTACATATCAGATCAAACAAGGGTAAATGAAAAATATGGAACTGACTAGATTGACATGAGTGGAATTTCATCTGGTCCTATTAGCTAATACGCTATGATTACTGTTATGTTTTAGCATCTAACAAGTCTCATGGCTCCAAACCTGGTATCATCTAAAAGCCACATAAATATTCAGTTTCCAACCCGATCAGGTCATTCTATACTTATTATTAATTGTTTAATACAACTACATGCAAGTAGAAATCACAACTCATGACATCCTTATACACTTATGGAAAAATACATGCTCTTTAACATATTAACATGCACATGGTTTTCCATTGCTACTTTGTTAATTGGCTTTGATTTATAACTGAAATATGCACAACAATAATTATCATTATTCCTTTCTTTTAATTATTATGTATTTAAAGACTAATTAACAGCTACCTAATTAATTACATATGCATTTTTACAAGGGTAAATGAGCACTAGAAACTCGATAACAATGACACAGTTAACATGCCACTATCAAGGTGTTCGGTCTAAATACTCATTGATTACAATATGCTAAACATATTTCAATTTTATATGGTTCCGTATATGCATATATAAATATATCTTTTTCTTCATCTCATTATGTATCTATGTATCCATAGATGCAATCATGCATATATCGATTTATGCATATATCTCACCATCTCTTTATGCATCTATCTATATATGAATGGATGTATCTACGACTACATGTATACATCAATTTATGCATATATGCACCCATGGATTGCATGCACACATCCAATGTATATATGCATCTATCGATAGCTTGCATGGATACATGTATATATGCATCTATGGACTCATGCACCTATGTATGTAATACCCCTCATGTTACTGCTTGATTCTTGTTATTCTCTGTGGTTTTTGGTTTGGCACATTGTGATTTGGATGATATTGTTGTTATTATGTTGTGATAGCTTAGACTGTTACTGATTATATACTCTTATGATGCCATGGATATTATGATGATATTTTATTACGATTGTTTTGATGAAATTATTTGGAACTCAGTAGACTAGAAAATAGTGATTGATGATATTGATGCAAATTAATGTAAATTTATAATGCTTTAGATGATGATATGAATTGGTGAGGGGACAGGTAGCATCACTCGTTCGCGAGCGCCCTGCTACACTGCAAATCCTTCTCACAATGCTTTGTAATTGATTTTATGTAAGAATGTATATTGTATATCACCTTGTTGGATGCAGGCTTTGCAGGAATAAGACTCGATTCCACCTATTTCGATAGGTCTAGGCGAGCATTGAACCAACCCAATGACATGAAGTTGAATAAAGGTGACAGGAAAGTAACTCCGTTCCAAGGTGTCAACAGTCTTGTACCTTCTTGGTTTGTGCGTCTTGGTCATATTCATTTGTGTTGTTGCATTAGCCTTTGTATGTTATTGTGATTTTATGGTGTATCTGATGTGGTGTATGGTTTTATATTGTGATCTAAATAATTAAGCAATTAATAAAATACAAACATAAAATAATCATTAAATAAGGCAATGGATAAATATTAGTAGTAATAGTAAAAATATTACATTTATTTTGAGTCTCACAATGGTTGATTTTAATTATTTTAAAATGAAATTAATTATTTAATAAAGAATTGTGGAGATGATGAATATATATATATATATATATATAAATAAAAGTTCATTTTATGGTTTTAAACTTATTTAGTTTTAATCAAATGCATGATAAAAGAAAATGAAATATAAATACACAAAAAGGCAACAAAAGAAATTAAGGATTAAATATTATTTTGATTTATTGAAATGTGACCTCTGGTATTCACGGGAAGAGGAAATTGAAAGGGTTTCCTGAGCATGGATTTTAATAAGGGGTTTTCTTTGTTTGGGGAATGGTTCGAATGCTGGAGAAATTTTACTTTCAATCATTTTTTGTCCTTGGTTTCTTTTTCTGTTTTTCTAGAGAAATTAGTGAAGAGAAAGGAAGACTTGGAGCTGTTGCTGGAAAGATCAGCAGCAGGGAATAAGCTTCTACAGTTTTCTGCAAGCGAAGGATGCCAGGTTCTTTTCTTTTAATTAATTATCCTCTGTTAAAATAGGAACTGTTCTCTGTGAATGAAATTTTTTATCTAGGGTTGAAAATCAAATAATTGTAGGAAGAAAATCTATTGGGGTTATGGTTTAATCAAAGAATATTTAGCCAGAAATTGGGAATTGTTATCTGTTAAATGGAATTTCGGAGGGTTTCTAGGTTGTTGTTTATTGAAAAGGGATTTTGTTGCAATCTGGAAATGAACAGTAGTTTTGTTGTCTCATTTGTTTAAAAAAAACAAAATATACATTTTGTTTAAGGGAAATTTCCTTTCAACAAATTTCTGGGTTGTGATATTTTGGTTCATACAAATATTTTATAAACCAGTTCTTTTTATTTCAATTATGCACAGTGAAATGTACAGTATAAATATCTTTTCCTGTTTTTGAAATGCTCAAATTACAGTGTATATATATATATACATACATGTATATATATATATATTAGATATATATATATATATACCCACATGTATTTATACATATGAAAATTTTGAATGAAATTTTAAATTATCGAATTGCTCTGTCGGCACTGTGCATTTAATTTTGAGTTTTATTTATATATATATTTTTGGGGGCTGTGTGGTGGTTCGGCCTCGGCCGTACCCACCACCCCGCCACCGGTACCGTGTGACAGTTTGCGGACTGTCCACGGCAGTCCGAAGGACTGCCGTGAGTAGTCCGTAGACTGCCCACGGCCGGGCGTTTGTTTCCGTGCCCGTGTGTTGGGATTACATTGTCCCATTTAAATTTATATGTATTTAATTTTTTTTTTTATAAAACGCGAATTTCTATTTGCTGTGCGCATCTATCTTTATTAAGATATATATATATGTTTATATATATATATATATTTATTTATATATATATGTATGTTTATATATATATATATTTATATTCGTATATATATATTTAATTATTAATTCATTTATTCTGGTTGCACTGATTTAATTGTTGCTGTAACTAATTAATTTTATCAATAAATATTCTGTTGCTTTTTCCGGTTAAAAATTAAACACAATCTGGTTATATTAGGAATAATAAAATAGAAAGAAATCTATTTCTTTTGTTATGGATTTATCCAATTACAACTTTGAGAGGATAATTTTAGTAGAGAAATCAATTTATGAATATATGACAGTATTGTTATTTATTTCTGGTTTTAGTGTGAATATATTTTAGGAAAAGAATTTATTATGGAATCTACTTTGGAATTAAATAAGTTATTTCTTTTATTTTTTTATTCTTGAAATTGAGTTTTGTTGAATTGTTGGGTTTGGGACATTGTTAGTTCATTGATGGGGGAACCCGTTTGTGTTAACACTTTAGCTTCTAGAGGATTTTGATTTTTATTGAATTTATATCTCTTCATCTTGAGTTTATGTTAAGTTAAGTATTACGAGTGGGGTGTACCGAGTTTTTGAGATTTTGATTATGATATTTAATTTGCGAGATGGGTTATTCCTTGTGTATTGCTTTTGTTGTTATATTTGGTGTTCATGATTGGAATGGTACAACCCCTGTTACTTTTTGGTTTTTATGTGGGGTCTCTAGGGAGAGTGGCTCCTCGTGGGGGCCGGCGCTTCATTTAAGGGGAAGGGCTCAGGATAACCCACGAGTGAGTTAGTAATCAAGTGAAAACCTAATAATTAACTTAGGAGGGTTGGGTAGTAACATCATTACAAGATTTAAAATATGGATGCCTCGCCTTCATTAGTGCTTCCGCAGGCTAATGGAAGGCTAAGAAGGCCGTGGTCGGCAAGGTCGTAACCTCATCCTCTCGAGAGGTTTATGGCTCCGCATTAGTCACCCTATGGACCGGCGCCTCCAGTTGGTAGGAAGAGCACAGGACAGCCATAGATGGGACCGACGCCTCCAGTTGGGAGGAAGAGCACATGACAGCCCATGTAGGACTATGCGATGACACTCTCCCCTAGTTGCCCATGTGTTTTACTTTATTGAGTTCCTCTGGAAGTAGGTTATGGGAGTTGGTTTAGATTGTTGTTTGAATTGATTTAAATTGATTTATGGTTATTGTTTTGATACATCCTCTGTATGCGTTGTATGATCTCATTTATATTTGACTTACGATCTTGTATCTTTATGATATTGTAATATGATGTTATTGTTTGTTCATTTTAATTGGAATATTGTGTTATGGATCTATGTTGATACTTCTTGTATGTTGTACTTCTGTTGTCAGTCTTGGTCAAAGTTAATTCTCTGTCACCTCTTAGCATGGGGGTGGTCGGGTGGAATGTGCTCTGCACACCGTTGGGTTCCCCATCAGCGTTCGTTGGCTTCAGTCTCATCCAGTTGAAGAGTTGCTCCAGATGATCTCTTTGTATTTCGATAATTTTGTATATTGTATTCATCCCACATGTTTGGGATTCATGATGTAACTATATTCATATGATGTAAAATTTGAAGGATGTTGTAATGTAGTTATCAACTTTGTAACTTTATTCGGTTATGTGATTTCTCATGGTTTTATCTTGTGATGGAATCTATGTATATATATATCTAATGTGGTCTTCATTAATTCCTTTTGATATCTTATGAGTTGATGTTTAGTAATGTCTACTTCGATATGACCTCGTGGGCCCCAAAGGACATAGTTGATTACGTTGGTTGTATTAGAATGAAATGAATTATATGAGTATGTATATGATCATTTAATACTTAGTATGTCGATTATTTGTTTTGTGTTTTAAAAAAATATATATATATATTTGCATTCTTTATTTGTTTGTTCTTTGGGGCTTGCACGGCGGGCATTACATCTTGGTATCAGAGCCAAGTTTGCACACGCTGGGGTCTCTGGGTAGTTATGTCCTCTAGGTAACCTTTGCATGTTGGCTTTTGAGCTCATGTGTACCTTTGTCTTGTTGTGCAGAAGTATGCCTAGGGGCAGAGGTAGAGGTAGAGGCCGAGGAAGAGGCCGAGGTGGTGGCCATAGGGCCAACCAACCGAGTCCTTCACCACCAGGTTCTCGCGGTCCTGAGTCTAAGGAGCAACAAAACTCTCAGAACAATCCGTCGGGTGGTGAACCAAACCCGAAACAGCCAGGGTTGGATGGATAGTTACAACATCTTTTGGGTGAGCTTCTTGATAGATTGGGCCCTAGGCCTAATGGGGATTAGCCGGTTGAGAGAGAAAGAGAAAGGTTTCCAAGGCATAGGGGAGCTGAAGTTGAGCAGGATGCATTATTAGCAGGTCATATGAGGGACTTAATGAGAGCTCATCCACCTACCTTCGATGGCTCTGGAGGAGGGTTGGAAGCCAAGACCTGGTTAATCGAATTGGGTCGATGCTTCGCAATGCACCCTTACGGTAGTAATACCAAGGCTCGATGTGCTGTTATGCATTTGCGGGGTTTCGCGTCCACTTGGTGGCAGCTAGAGGAACATAAGTTGCATATGGATATCAGTATGGTCACTTGGGAGTTTTTCTTGGAAAGGTTCAGGGATCGCTTCCTCTCAGATCATTGGAGGCAGCGCAGGGCAGATGAATTCCACGATCTTAAGCAAATGGCAATGTCAGTGGAGCAGTATGAATGTCGCTTCTATGAGCTGAAACAGTATGCAGGGATTAGCCATGATGAAGGGATATTGGTTTAGCACTTTGTTCGAGGTTTGAACGCACGTATCAGTGGTGGTGTAAGGGTCTTCGAACCTAAGACCATGGAAGTTGCTGTCGAGAAGGCTCGTTTGGTAGAGGAAAACTTGGCTATGGCTTTGGGTGGTCATGTAGGAGTACAGATTGGTAGTGTGCCCACTCCTAGAGCTGGTTCTCAAGGGGGTCAGACATAGTTAGTAGGACCTTCTAAGAGTCATTTTGGGCCTTCAAGAGGGGGTCAACAGCAGCAATCTCAACCGAAGCACAAGAATGCTACTTCTCAGCAGGGTGGTCACTTTCAGTTTTGCAAGGATCAGAACTGGAACCGTACACGATCGGAACAGCCTGCACTGAGTTTTCAGTCTCCACCTAGTTGTGGGAGTTTTTAGCAATCAAATGCTCCATCCGGGGGAAGAGGTTTTGATCGAGGTTCTGGATGTTTTTCATGTGGGCAGCAAGGGAATATTGCTAGGATGTGTCCTCAGAAGAGCGCTTCAGAGTTTAGTCAGAAACCAGCTGTGTCTGAGCCAACAGTGGGTGATGCAGGGAGATCCCACCGAGTCTTCGCAATAGTGGATAATCGGCAGGCGGATCATTAGAGTACCATCATTGAGACTACAGGTTCATTACATAAGTTTAACATTTCAGTACTTTTTGATTCTGGTGCATCTGATTCTTTTATATCTCCTTTAGTTGTTGAGCGATGTAAACTGGGGGCAATAAAGCAAAGCGAAAAGTGGAAGGTTGAGTTAGCTTCAGGATCTAAGGTTGTGGTCGAGAAGCTTGTGCAAGGTTGTAGGTTAGAGTTAGGGGCAATGTCGACTCAGGTGGACCTCAGAATTCTTCCACTTGGTTCTTATGATGTAGTCTTCGGCATGGATTGGCTAAGCTCACATCGTGCATTGATAGATTGTCGCCGTAAAGCAGTGCGGTGTGTGGATGATTTTGGTAAAGAGGTGGAAATTGTGGGTGTTCAAAGGCCTGTTTCTTTAAGAACGATCTCAGCTATGCAGTTAAAAAGGTGTTTTCGTCAGGGTTGTCAGCTCTTTGCAGTATCGGTTAGTGACCTTGAGTTGGAGGTTAGCCATGAGGTGTCATTGAATGATTACCCTCTTCTTGCAGAATTTTTTGATGTTTTCCCTAGTGAGATACCAGGTATGCCTCCTAAGCGTGAGGTGGATTTCAGGATAGATCTAGTGGCTGGGGCTGAGCCTATCTCTCGGGCTCCTTACAGGATGACCACGCAGGAGCTCCAAGAGCTTCGTCTGCAGTTGGAAGAATTGTTAGCTAAGGGGTTTATCCGTCCTAGTGTTTCTCCTTGGGGAGCACCAGTAATCTTTGTCAAAAAGAAGGATGGGTCTCTTCGCCTTTGTATCGATTACCAAAAATTGAATAAGGTAACAGTAAAGAATCGTTATCCCCTTCCTAGGATTGATGACCTCTTTGATCAGATAAAAGGGGCAAAGGTATTTTCCAAGATCGACCTTAAGTCAGGGTATCATCAATTGCGGATAGCAGAGGCCGACATTCATAAAACTGCATTTCATACTCGGTACGGACATTACGAGTTCACAGTGATGCCATTCGGGTTAACGAATGCACCTTCAGTCTTTATGAGTCTGATGAATGGAGTGTTTCGAACTTACTTGGATAGGTTCTTCCTCATGTTTCTTGATGATATTTTGATTTATTCTAAGTCTATAGAGGAACATGAGGTGCATCTAAAGCAGGTTTTGCAGTGCTTAAGGGATAACCAGTTGTATGCCAATCTGGCAAAGTGTGACTTTTATAAGACTGCAGTTCAGTATTTAGGCCATGTGATTTCTGAAGAAGCAATTTCTGTTGATCCTGCTAAAATCCAGGCTATCATGGATTGGCCCGTGCCCACGAATGTCTCAGAAGTTCGCAGTTTCATGGGATTAGCTGGGTATTATTGGCGGTTCGTTCAAGGATTTTCAAGGATTGCGCATCCTATCACGTCACTCCAGAGGAAAGGAAAGAAATTTCTTTGGACAAAATAGTGTCAGTTAGCTTTCCAAACTCTTAAGGAAAAACTAACTAGTGCTCCAATTTTGGCAGTGTCAGATCCTTCAGGTGATTTCGTGGTTTGTACTGACGCCTCTTTGGAGGGTCTGGGAGCAGTGTTGATGCAGGAAGGGAGAGTGATTGCCTATGAATCTCAGAAACTAAAAGATTAGGAACTCAATTATCCCACACATGACCTGGAATTGGCCGCAGTTGTTCATGCTCTTGTGAGATGGAGGCACTTTTTGTTAGGACACCGGTTTGAGTTGCATACAGATCACCGAAGTTTGCAATACATCTTCACTCAGCCAAATTTGAATGCAAGGCAGAGGAGGTGGATGGAATTTTTGTGTGAGTATGATTTTGAGGTTAAGTATATTCAGGGTAAGGAAAATGTGGTGGCTGACGCTCTAAGTCGACGTAGGCATGAGGTTTTTGCAATGTCTCTTGAGGTGGATTTGAAGAGTCAAATTCTCGCAGCCCTTCCTTCAGATAGTTGGTATTCAGAGGTGAAAGCTGAGGTAGAATCAGGTAGAGCTTTGGAAGGGAAATTTGCTGGTTATTCATTGGATTCAGATGGTGCTTTGCGTTTCTCTAGACCGTTGTATGTACCTTCTTCAGAGGGTCTTCGTACCTTGATTTTGATAGAGGGTCATCAGGCAGCTTACACGGCACATCCTGGAGTCAAGAAAATGTATGCGAATCTTCGGTTGCTTTACTTTTGGTCAGGAATGAAGCGGGATATCACTGATTTTGTGGCTTGATGTCTTGAATGTCAGAGAGTGAAGGCGGAACATCATCATCCAGCAGGATTGCTTCAGCCTCACCTTGTTCCGGAGTGGAAATGGGATGTTATTTCCATGGATTTCATTGTTGGGTTGCCTATGTCATCTAGACAGCATGATGCTATTATGGTCACAGTTGACAGATTGACTAAGGTAGCTCATTTTTCTCCTATTCAATCTTTTATACGGCATCTTATGTTGCTAAGGTGTTCATGAATGATATTGTTAGATTGCATGGGATACCATGGAAGATCATTTCTAACAGAGATCCGGTATTCACATCGGCGTTATGGACATCTTTGTAGCAGTCTTTGGGAACTAAGTTGAATTTCAGTTCTGCCTACCATCCTGAGACTGATGGTCAAACTGAGAGAGTTAACCAGGTGCTTGAGGATATGCTTCACGTGTATGTTATGGATCAGCAATCACGTTGGGAGGACTATCTGTACTTGGTTGAGTTTGCGTATAACAATGTGTACCATAGTTCTATTAGTATGGCTCCTTTTCAGGCTTTGTACGGCCGTCCATGTCGTACTCCTCTGAGTTGGGATCGTTTGGAGGACAGGGTGCTTCTTGGGCCCGAGATGCTTAGAGATATGGAGGAGCAGGTGTCTCGCATTCGGGAGCATCTTGTAGCTGCCCAGGATAGACAGAAGAAATATGCTGACGCTCATAGAGTTGATCGACAGTTTGCAGTTGGTGATCGGGTGTTCCTTCGAGTGCGCCCGTGGAAGAGCCCAATTCGTTACAGAAAGGCTTTGAAGCTTGCGCCTCGCTTCGTTGGACCCTTTGAGGTGTTGGAACGGATTGGACCTGTTGCTTACCGTTTAGCTTTGCCACCCAGTTTGTCGCGGATCCACGATGTATTTCATGTTTCTGTTCTTAGACCGTATTTTCCTTATGTTACTCATGTTTTGGATTGGAATGCTCTTCAGGTCGAGGACGGGCAGCTGGCACTCGAGCCCGTGGTCGTGCTTCAGCATCAGCGACTTACCCTCAGAGGCAGAGAGATTGATCAGGTGCGGGTTCAGTGGGACCCAAATGATGAGGCTTCAGCTACTTGGGAGGATGCCTCTCGTATCAGGGATTCTTATCCTTATCTTTTTACTGGCTTCCAGGAGTAAGCCGAATTTTAGGGGGGGAGGATGTAATACCCCTCATGTTACTGCTTGATTCTTGTTATTCTCTGTGGTTTTTGGTTTGGCACATTGTGATTTGGATGATATTGTTGTTATTATGTTGTGATAGCTTAGACTGTTACTGTTTATATACTCTTATGATGCCATGGATATTATGATGATATTTTATTACGATTGTTTTGATGAAATTATTTGGAACTCAGTAGACTAGAAAATAGTGATTGATGATATTGATGCAAATTAATGTAAATTTATAATGCTTTAGATGATGATATGAATTGGTGAGGGGACAGGTAGCATCACTCGTTCGCGAGCACCCTGCTACACTGCAAATCCTTCTCACAATGCTTTGTAATTGATTTTATGTATGAATGTATATTGTATATCACCTTGTTGGATGTAGGCTTTGCAGGAATAAGACTCGATTCCACCTATTTCGATAGGTTTGGGCGAGCATTGAACCAACCCAATGGCAGGAAGTTGAATAAAGGTGACAGGAAAGTAACTCTGTACCAAGGTGTCAACAGTCTTGTACCTTCTTGGTTTGTGCGTCTTGGTCATATTCATTTGTGTTGTTGCATTAGCCTTTGTATGTTATTGTGATTTTATGGTGTATCTGATGTGGTGTATGGTTTTATATTGTGATCTAAATAATTAAGCAATTAATAAAATAAAAAAATAAAATAATAATTAAATAAGGCAATGGATAAATATTAGTAGTAATAGTAAAAATATTACATTTATTTTGAGTCTCACAATGGTTGATTTTAATTATTTTAAAATGAAAGTAATTATTTAATAAAGAATTGTGGAGATGATGAATATATATATATATATATAAATAAAAGTTCATTTTATGGTTTTAAACTTATTTAGTTTTAATCAAATGCATGATAAAAGAAAATGAAATATAAATACACAAAAAGGCAACAAAAGAAATTAAGGATTAAATATTATTTTGATTTATTGAAATGTGACCTCTGGTATTCACAGGAAGAGGAAATTGAAAGGGTTTCCTGAGCATGGATTTTAATAAGGGGTTTTATTTGTTTGGGGAATGGTTCGAATGCTGGAGAAATTTTACTTTCAATCATTTTCTGTCCTTGGTTTCTTTTTCTGTTTTTTTGGAGAAATTAGTGAAGAGAAAGGAAGACTTGGAGCTGTTGCTGGAAAGATCGGCAGCAGGGAATAAGCTTCTATAGTTTTCTGCAAGCGAAGGACGCTAGGTTCTTTTCTTTTAATTAATTATCCTCTGTTAAAATAGGAATTGTTCTCTGTGAATGAAATTTTTTATCTAGGGTTGAAAATCAAATAATTGTAGGAAGAAAATCTATTGGGGTTATGGTTTAATCAAAGAATATTTAGCCAAAAATTGGGAATTGTTATTTGTTAAATGGAATTTCGGAGGGTTTCTAGGTTGTTGTTTATTGAAAAGGGATTTTGTTGCAATCTGGAAATGAACAGTAGTTTTGTTGTCTCATTTGTTTAAAAAAAATAAAATATACATTTTGTTTAAGGGCAATTTCCTTTCAACAAATTTCTGGGTTGTGATATTTTGGTTCATACAAATATTTTATAAACCAGTTCTTTTTATTTCAATTATGCACAGTGAAATGTACAGTATAAATATCTTTTCCTGTTTTTGAAATGCTCAAATTCTAGTGTATATATATATATATACATATATATATATATATTAGATATATATATATATAAATATATATATATACCCACATGTATTTATACATATGAAAATTTTGAATGAAATTTTAAATTATCGAATTGCTCTGTCGGCACTGTGCATTTAATTTTGAGTTTTATTTATATATATATTTTTGGGGGCTGTGTGGTGGTTCGGCCTCGGCCGTACCCACCACCCCGCCACCGGTACCGTGTGACAGTTTGCGGACTGTCCACGGCAGTCCGAAGGACTGCCGTGAGTAGTCCGTAGACTGCCCACGGCCGGGCGTTTGTTTCCGTGCCCGTGTGTTGGGATTACATTGTCCCATTTAAATTTATATGTATTTAATTTTTTTTTTTATAAAACGCGAATTTCTATTTGCTGTGCGCATCTATCTTTATTAAGATATATATATATGTTTATATATATATATATATTTATTTATATATATATGTATGTTTATATATATATATATTTATATTCGTATATATATATTTAATTATTAATTCATTTATTCTGGTTGCACTGATTTAATTGTTGCTGTAACTAATTAATTTTATCAATAAATATTCTGTTGCTTTTTCCGGTTAAAAATTAAACACAATCTGGTTATATTAGGAATAATAAAATAGAAAGAAATCTATTTCTTTTGTTATGGATTTATCCAATTACAACTTTGAGAGGATAATTTTAGTAGAGAAATCAATTTATGAATATATGACAGTATTGTTATTTATTTCTGGTTTTAGTGTGAATATATTTTAGGAAAAGAATTTATTATGGAATCTACTTTGGAATTAAATAAGTTATTTCTTTTATTTTTTTATTCTTGAAATTGAGTTTTGTTGAATTGTTGGGTTTGGGACATTGTTAGTTCATTGATGGGGGAACCCGTTTGTGTTAACACTTTAGCTTCTAGAGGATTTTGATTTTTATTGAATTTATATCTCTTCATCTTGAGTTTCTGTTAAGTTAAGTATTACGAGTGGGGTGTACCGAGTTTTTGAGATTTTGATTATGATATTTAATTTGTGAGATGGTTTATTCCTCGTGTATTGCTTTTGTTGTTATATTTGGTGTTCATGATTGGAATGGTACAACCCCTGTTACTTTTTGGTTTTTATGTGGGGTCTCTAGGGAGAGTGTCTCCTCGTGGGGGCCGGCGCCCCGTTTAAGGGGAAGGGCTCAGGATAACCCACGAGTGAGTTAGTAATCAAGTGAAAACCTAATAATTAACTTAGGAGGGTTGGGTAGCAACATCATTACAAGATTTAAAATATGGATGCCTCGCCTTCATTAGTGCTTTCGCAGGCTAATGGAAGGCTGAGAAGGCCGTGGTCGGCAAGGTCGTAACCTCGTCCTCTCGAGAGGTTTATGGCTCCGCATTAGTCACCCTATCGACCGGCGCCTCCAGTTGGGAGGAAGAGCATAGGACAGCCATAGATGGGACCGGCGCCTCCAGTTGGGAGGAAAAGCACAGGACAGCCCATGTAGGACTATGTGATGACACTCTCCCCTAGTTGCCCATGTGTTTTACTTTATTGAGTTCCTCTGGAAGTAGGTTATGGGAGTTGGTTTAGATTGTTGTTTGAATTGATTTAAATTGATTTATGGTTATTGTTTTGATACATCCTCTGTATGCGTTGTATGATCTCATTTATATTTGACTTACGATCTTGTATCTTTATGATATTGTAATATGATGTTATTGTTTGTTCATTTTAATTGGAATATTGCGTTATGGATCTATGTTGGTACTTCTTGTATGTTGTACTTCTGTTGTCAGTCTTGGTCAGAGTTACTTCTCTGTCACCTCTTAGCACGGGGGTGGTCGGGTGGAACGTGCTCCGCACACCGTTGGGTTCCCCATCAGCGTTCGTTGGCTTCAGTCTCATCCAGTTGAAGAGTTGCTCCAGATGATCTCTTTGTATTTCGATAATTTTGTATATTGTATTCATCCCACATGTTTGGGATTCATGATGTAACTATATTCATATGATGTAAAATTTGAAGGATGTTGTAATGTAGTTATCAACTTTGTAACTTTATTCGGTTATGTGATTTCTCATGGTTTTATCTTGTGATGGAATCTATGTATATATATATCTAATGTGGTCTTCATTAATTCCTTTTGATATCTTATGAGTTGATGTTTAGTAATGTCTACTTTGATATGACCTCGTGGGCCCCAAAGGACATAGTTGATTACGTTGGTTGTATTAGAATGAAATGAATTATATGAGTATGTATATGATCATTTAATACTTAGTATGTTGATTATTTGTTTTGTGTTTTAAAAAATAAAAATAAAAAATATTTGCGTTGTTTATTTGTTTGTTCTTTGGGGCTTGCACGGCGGGCATTACATTGTATATGTCTTTGTCTCTTCCCATTTGCAAATGCATATATGCATATTTCTACACATCCATGTGTCTGCATAGCTCTCTCTGTAACATATCTATCTCTGTCTGTACACATGTGTCTATGCATCCATCTATACATGTGTGCATGTACAACATGCACATATGCATTTGTGCACCTATGTTGGCCACCCATGGCCACCAAGCCATTCCAGCACCTTCCCCACCAGCCAGATGCCATTTAATGCATTTGATTCAATTATTTTAACCTCTCTATGTGTTCGCATTTTCCTGATATTTCAATGCATTTAATTTGCACTCATGGATTGCGTACCTCTACTCACCAGTTTTATTAACTATGCCTTTCCTTAAATTTATTTAATCAATCTATGCGATCGCATTTCATTGATTTTCTATAACTATAATGATTTATAAAGCTATTCTGATAAATAGAAACAGATAAATGCTAATTTTCCAATATAAAAAAATCAAAAGTTGTATGTTGACATACAATCATGCATATTGTCTATACATGCATATATGCATATATTCCTTCATCCATATTTCCATGTGTATATGAATACATCCTTCCATGTAACATATGCATTTGTATCTATATGCAAATATGCATGGATCCATGTATACATGTATTCATTTCTCCATCTGTCCATGTAGTTCTGTCTTTGGTGTATACATGTGTCTGTCGATGCATCCATGCATATATCTGTGAATAGCTCTACGTACTTCTCTATCCATGCATTTATTTTTTTCTAACGCATCAGCATTTTCATTTTTTTGGTTTCATGACCTACCATATTTATTGTTTTCATTTTGTGTTTTTTTACAAGTTTTTGGTAATGCTAATCCATCTTGACGTATCTGTTTGCATTTCTACTAGAGACGGTCTAATCACTCCAATGGTTACATATAAGATGTTGGCTGCTCAAAAACAAAATGTACATATATTTACATATTTTAAATCTACATTAGCTTGGGTGATTTCTAAGACATAAGTAGGGTGTTTATAGAAGCTTGTAGTTAGTTTATTATCATCATATTCTGAATTGTGTTCTTCTTGGAGACTTTTAGAGCTTGTCTCTTGAAATTGACTTACTATTATCAAGTATTTGTAGTATATTTCTTACTCTATTGTTTTATTGTGCAATTTGATTCATTACAAGTGGTATTACAGAATAATATTGGCACTATGAAGACAAGAAAAAATGATATATGTTATTTTAGAGTTCATTTTAGGAAGTGTATATCTCTCTAATTTGATAAATATTTTATTGGTTTTCCAATATTTTTCAAGGTCATATACAAGTTATTGCAATATAAATTCTAAGGTAATATCCTTAAATATCATTATATATTTATATCTATTCTTCTCTTGTCACATTTCAAGGAAGCTCAAGGATCTCCGCACCTTGTTTAGTACGAAGGAGAGTGAGAAATGGGACATGAGTCTTTTTCCTGTGTTTGTATTGAGACACTCAGCCCTATGATGATTTTAAAAAGCATAACCAATAACAAACTAGACATTCTTCCACCATTTGTTGGAAGAAATGATCACTTCATACCCTATCGATTCCATTCATTTCCATTTCTACCCTTGCATGTCCTTTTTTCTGAAATCAAATACATTTCAAAATCCATTTATATGCTTTCCTTGGATCACACAAATCTGTTGCATTCCCTTTTTCATTCAATCCAGCTCCCTCATTCAAATTTTTATTTCTTGCATTTAATTTCAAGCGTATAACTAAAAAATGATAAACTCGTAACATTTACATTCCATTCATTCTCATATCCACTCTTGCATATCATTGCCTCCCATATCAAATACTTTTCATAACTTATTCATATACCTTACTTGCATCTCATCATTCTCTCAATTCCCTCTCTTTGTTGCACATGCATAACTCATTCTTCTTTTTTACCCTCACATATCTTTATCTATCTATACCTCAAATGTACCTTCATCCATCACAACAAAATTCACACCATACCAAACAAAGAAAAAGATGAAGAAAATATCAAGGTTATGCAATTAAACACCGAGGGCTTTCAAAATAACTATCATAACATACAGTTGTATTCAAGAGCTCTTTTCAAAATGTTTTTCCTACATCCTGTTTATTACAGATAACTAAGAGCACGTATGAAAGTTTCTTGGAGACTAAAATGTATCATCAGATTAAACAAATATTTACATGTATACATGCATTCAAATGCATCATTAGATATCCTTTATACACTTGTTCAAAAAACAATAATGTATATGTTTCAAATGCAAATTGTTTTTGACATTTCTAACTTTATGCACATAGGCATATATAGATTCTTGTTTACGTACCAAATTACATGGACACATGTATACATCCATGCATGCACAAATGTTTACATGGATCCATATATTTATGTGTTCCTTCCATATATGCATTGGTGATAAGTAGTTCATTTTCCCTGTTTTCTTTCGTTTACTACTGCAAATGCAAGTTGAGTCTCATTGTGCTTTGATGCATTTAGAATGCTTTGATTATAAATTTCTATTTCTATTCAATTTTAGTGTTTTCCATTCAAATTTCTCGTTCAGATGTCAAGGATGCTTTTCACTCTTCTATGCATTATGAGCACATGGATACATGTATACATAGATAGCTCAAGCATTCTTACAAATCTTTAAGATTATTTGCATTTAATAATTCAAACAAAAAAATAATACATTTTTGCTTCCTGAATTAGATCATAAAGTACATTTCTTACTGCAAATGTATACATACACACATGTAGAAATACAAGTATTCATTGGTATATCTATCAAAAAGTCCACGTATTTATTATTTTCATAGTATATGCATAACAACTTATACTTTGTTTTCTCTTTTGACTCTTGTATCCTTAAATATCATTATATATTTATATATATTCTTCTCTTGTCGCATTTCGAGGAAGCTCAAGGATCTTGACACCTTGTTCAGTACGAAGGAGAGTGAGAAATGGGACATGAGTCTTTTTTCTGTGTTTGTATTGAGACACTTAGCCCTATGATGATTTTAAAAAGCATAACCAATAACAAACTAGACATTCTTCCACCCTTTGTTGGAAGAAATGATCACTTCATACCCTATCGATTCCATTCATTTCCATTTCTACCCTTGTACGTCCTTTCTTCTCAAATCAAATACATTTCAAAATCCATTTATATGCTTGCCTTGCAATCACACCAATTTGTTGCATTCCCTTTTTCATTCAATCCAGCTCCCTCATTCAAATTTTTATTTCTTGCATTTAATTTAAAGCATTTAACTCAAAAATGATAAATTCTTACCATTTACATTCCATTCATTCTCATATCCAAGCTCGCATATCCTTTCCTCCCATATCAAATACTTTTCATAAGGCATTCATATACCTTACTTGCATCTCATCATTCTCTCAATTCCCTCTCTTTGTTGCACTTACATAGCTCATTCTTCTTTATTACCCTTACATAGCTTTATCTATCTATAGCTCAAATATACCTTCATCCATCACAACAAAATTCACACCATACCAAATAGAGGGAAAAATGAAGAAAATATCAAGGTTATGCAATTAAACACTAAGGGATTTCAAAATAACTATCATAACATATAGTTGTATTCAAAAGTTCTTTTCAAAATGTTTTTCCTACATCCTGTTTATTACAAATAACTAAGAGCACATATGACAGTTTATTGGAGACTATAATGTATCATCAGTTTTAACAAATATTTACATGTATACATGCATTCAAATGCATCATTAGATATCCTTTATACACTTGTTCAAAAAACAATAATGTATTATTCTTTTGTTTCGATCATAAATGTTTTTTGTATATCTTTCAGATGCAAGTTGTTTCTGACATTTCTAACTTTATGCACGCAGGAATATATAGATTCTTGTTTACATACCAAATTACATGGGCACATGTACACATCGTTGCATGCATAAATGTTTGCATTGATCCATATATTTATGCATTCCTTCGATATATGTATTGCTAATAAATAATTAATCTTTCCTATTTTTTTCATTTAATACTGCAAATGCAAATTGTTTCTGACATTTCTAGCTTTATGCACGCAGGCATATATAGATTCCTATTTACATACCAAATTACATGGACACATGTACACATCCATGCATGTATAAATGTTTACATGGATCCTTATTTTTATGCTTCCCTTCGATATATGCATTGTTAATAAGCAGTTTCTTTCTCCTATTCTCTTTCATTTAATACTGCAAATGCAAGTTGAGTCTCATCGTGCTTTTAGACTCGCTCAAATGCTGGGGATTCCTTTCACTCTTTTGTGCATTATGTGCACATCGATACATGTATTCATGCATACATGTATACATAGATGCCTCGAGCATTGTTACAAATGTTTCTCTCTCAATAATTTCAATGCAAAGTGCTATAAACATGTGAATTTTTAAGTGTAGCTACATTTTATCTCAGGTAACAACATTCTTTATATCTTTGCAAATTATTTTTTGTTTAATATTTATACACAAAAATATTTATTCGTATTACGTAAACAAGATTAAGATCTTATTTATAACAAAATCAATAGCTTTCTAATGATTCATCTAAGAATTTATTGTAATATTTATTTGACTTATTACATTTTAATAAATCAAATTATTACATTTTATTCTCAATGCAAAGTGCTATAAACATGTGAACTATTTTAGTGTAGCTACATTTTATCTTACGTAATAAGGTTCTTTATATCTTTGCAAATTATTTTTTGTTTAATATATATACACAAAAATATCTATTCGTATTACATAAACAAGATTAAAATCTTATTTATAATAAAAACAATAGCTTCCTAGTGATTCATCTAAGAATTTATTGTAATATAATTACATTGTTCTATACACAAAAATATGTTTTCATATTACATTAACAAAATTAAAATCTTATTTCTAATAAAATCAATAGCTTTATATAGAACTAACTTTCATATTAAATTAAAAAAAAGATTGTTTGATCTTAAAAAAGTTTACAAATACACATTACACTAGCACACTAAACATAATTTTATTTAGAAATAGACATGGAAGCAAAAAAAAGAAGTATGGTAAACTTTGTTTGAACACGCATATAGATATGTGTCTATATGCAATGATGCAGAGACATGTAAAAAATGCAATATTTTTTGGTCTCTGGACACATGTTTTTGTATATTGTTGCAAATGATATTTGATGCTTTAGAAATATTTCTACATCAAAACTTTGTTGGGATTGAAATGACTAATGAATCTATGGGGTGAAAGGTTTATTAAAAAATAAAAATAAAAATTGTGCATTGTTCATAAGTAGTTTATTTCTCCTGTTTTCTTTCTTCTAATACTACAAATGCAAGTTGAGTCTCCTCATGCTTTAAGACTTGTTTAGATTCCGAAGATGCTTTTCACTCTTCTATGCATTATGTGCACGTGGATACATGTATACATGTATGCATGTATACACAGATGACTCAAGCATTGTTACAAACATTTAAGATTACTTGCATTTAATAATTTAAACAAAACAACAATACATTTTTGCTTCCTGAATACGATCATAAAGTATGTTTCTTGTTGCAAATGTATACAAACTCATAAAAATACAAGTATTCATTCGAATATCTATAAAAAAGTCCACGTATACATGGTGCCCAAAAATACAATTTTGGGACCACATTGCCCATGGACCCTAAACATTCCACGCATTAATGCACCATTGCAAATTATTTCAAACTTTCCTACCTAAATTTAATACATTTATATTTCTATCTCCTATCTAATTCCTTTTTCTCACTCATAGCTAGATGCTTTTTACCTCTCGGCAGGAACTCGAGGCTTGTGTCACTTGTTTACATGGAAATGCATCCCGAGGAAGTTATTCTAAATTAAACTTAATAATAAAGGATTAGGTTTTAGAAGTTTCCACGTTTCCCTTAAGAAAGTCTAACTTAGATATAATCACCTTATTCAATGTTCTTTTTAACATTTTTAAAGAATGGAATGATTCCTACTTCCCCCCTTTTAGAGGTGTAATATATTAGTTTAAAATATAAAGAAAAAAATAATGGTTATTAATAGTACTCATTTAAAAAAAATAAAGAAACGAAGAAGGGAAGTTACTTATTTATTATATAGTATAAACTATTCATATAATTATTCACATATAGAAAATAAAATAAAGAGGGTTAGCAGATAATTAAATAAATAAATACATTATATATATAAGAGATATTTTCATTTGGGTTTAACATTATTAATATTAAGGGAGATATTATTATATTAATATTAAGAGAAGTATTAATATATTAGCATTATCATTGTCAAGAGAGAGGTTAATATTGATGTTGACACTTTTATAAATGTTAATGGGCAAGATTAATACAATTATAAAAAAAAATGTTAGTTGCGTATTTTTCCTTAATGTAAAATATGGCTATTACAATACCTGAAATTATCCTAGCTCACAAACTAGCATTTTAACATTAATATTCATCTTTTTCATATCAATTTGTCTCTTCTTGTTAGAGTTATCATGCATTAGCTAATAATTAATTAATCTTTAATTGATTATTAGTCTAATTTATTCTCACACACTTTAGCTAAACTTAGGAATGTTTTATTAGTTGAGTTAATATTAGATCATTATGTCTCATCTCATGTGATGTTGACACTTGTCATGATCTTATCCCTTTCTCATTTATGGCTTTGATCTTATAAGCATTCAACCCTTATTCTAATTACCTCACGGAGAATATCTAGAGCTTTCATATCTTCTTGAAAGTCTCTTCTATTGCTTTTTCTTGTTGATGAATATTGCATATATTGTTTGTAGATCTCTTGTGTGGAAGGTGTATTTTTTGTTGGTTGATCATGTGGCTCGTGGTTTTGTGCTTGTTTCACAATCCTAACATGGTATCAGAGCATGGATTCAACAAACCCCTTCTCAATTCATGAGGTTTTTTTCTTCAACAAGGGTTGTAGGCTTCAGATCTGAATCCTCTTTGCTTGTTTTGCAAATTTTGGAGGTGGACATTTTTCAAAACAATTTTGTGTAAAAAGGACCTCACCGTTGGATCCAAAGCAGTTGAAAAAGTCAAATTTGGCTTTTGTTTCACTTGATTTCGATTCCTGACACCAGATCTACAAGGTTTTGAAATGGTTGTTCTTTTCCCAGATCTAGAGGGTAGCTATATTTTTTGTGCATTTTGGCATGAAATAGACATTACCATCACGCTCAGAAGACCCAAAAACCTTAAGATCGTCTGTCAAATCATCAAATTTGGTGAAGTTGGCATTTAAGGCAAAAAAATTGCTAAGGAAGCTGTACGGCCTCCGTAGCACGCATATCAAGGTGCAATTTTTTTAAAAAATTATATTTTTCTTCTGCAATTTTTTTAAAAAAAGATATCAATTGAACCAAAAAAAAATTAAAGCCTTTGGAAAAGGCGTAGCAGGTTTTTTTTTTAAAATCTATATTAAAAATTGTAGGGATGGTACCCTTGGTAGCGCCGCTTGCCATATGGCAGAGCAGTGGCCCTTGGGCCCCACCCCATGCTATGGGGTACCCAAGGTACCGCCTGTTATTGGTAGTGGGGGCCTTGGGCTCCACGCAGGATGGCGCCACCTCCCATAATTTTTTTTATATAAAAATATATGTTTTTTAATATTTTTTTGAAAAAAATATATAGTTTTTGAATGTTTTTTCTTTTAAAAAAAATATATATATTTTTAATATATTTTTATTAAAAAATATAATAGTTTTTTTCTGGTCTTTTTAACTTTAAAATAAAAAGCCAGGTTTTTTGTTTTTATGCAAAATAATGCACTGTAATTGAAGGAGTTTTTTCCAGCACTATATTTGGCGGGCCTCTATTTCTGGAGGTGTTTTTGACAAATTTGGAGGAGTTTCTTTTTGCCCCACTCAACCCCTCTCCGTTAGGCTTTTTAGTTTTGCACCTCAACTTCCAAAGGCCATATCTCGGCCATACGGTAATTACAATGAGGGTTTGATGTTTTCCTTTGTTTTTCCTTCATACATTTCTCATGTGTGTGTGCCTTGGTTTGCACATCCTTTATATATGCTTGTACTTTCATGAATGCACCTTCAAATGTTCTTGGTGCCTCTTCATGCACTACATTCTGGCATTCAGTTTCAGTGTACCTGTCACGCCTCTCCCTTTTCAACATTATGGGGGGGTTTCTACTGTTGGTGCTATTGCTTCCTTGATTTCACGTTGGAGTGAGCTATGTATACAATATTTGTTCCTATGTACTAGGTAGATGCAGCGGTTGGTTACCCATGCATTTCAGTGAGATAGAGCACTTACCATATGGACACTCTTGCATTCCAATTTCTGGAGGCGACCTTCCATTTTCACTTGATCAGTTCTTCAAACTATTAGTACTTGTGCCATCTGTATATTTGAGTTCTTGATGTTTTCCTTGGTTTTCCATCAGATTCTAGTAGTGTCATTGAGGGAACTCATGCAGATTCTTGTCTTCTTGATCCTGATCATCATATGTTTCAGTGGAGGTTCTTCTTTTAGCATTTCAACAGTCTTTATTCGATAGTGTTTGCAGCTTCTTCATGCTTCTAGATGTTCCTTTGTTCCTATCTTTTGGGACAACTTTGCCTTGTTTGGAGGCTTCTTCAGTCCTTCACTTGGCTTTCATCTCTTTTTGGAGTGGAGTTTTTCCTATGAGGTTTTCTCTGTTTCTCAATACTCTAGAGATCTTATATTTGTACATGGGTACCTTATTTGGCCTTGTTTTCCAGGACCCATCATGCATTCTTTTTAGGGTTTTTAGCTACTTCCTAAGTTCATCTTAAGGGGGGGTGTTAGAGTTATCATGCATTAGCTAATAATTAATTAATCTTTAATTGATTATTAGTCTAATTTATTCTCACACACTTTAGCTAAACTTAGGAATCTTTATTAGTTGAGTTAATATTAGATCATTATGTATCATCTCATGTGATGTTGACACTTGTCATGATCAGAACCCTTTCTCATTTAGGGTTTTTCTCTTATAAGCATTCAAACCTCATTGTAATTACCTCACAGAGAATATCTGGAGCTTTCGTATCTTCTTGAAAGTCTCTTCTATTATTTTTTCTTGTTGATGAATATTACATATATTGTTTGTAGATCTCTTGTGTGGAAGGTGTATTTGTTTTTGTTTGATCTCGTGGCTTGTGGTTTTGTGCTTGTTTCACAATCATAACACTTCTAACCTATAACTCAATTGGAAATCCAAACAAATCCTCATAATGCATCTCCCTATAAAATTTGAGCACAAACGAGCATTCGAGTCAAAATTTATGACCCTTGAAAGTCCCTGGATCAATAATAATCTTAATTGCCTTCTCAAAAAATGCTAGGATAAAAATGGTGAAAATCCTTTGCATTTATATTCAATTCTTCTAATTTATCAAAAACAAAATATCAATAGCCAACAATTGAAACTAAAAATTCAAATAATAAAATATCAACACCAACATATTCAAATTAAATGCTCCTTACAAACTTTCAATTTGTAGATTTTGAGCTAATAAAATAAAATATTAATTACATTAAATTAGCCTTAATTTTCACCCAAAAATAGCATTAAATTTTTTAAATACCCATCCAATTGGTAAGTAATTTTTCCCATGCTTTGAGAGTTTTGAACTAGGTGCTTGAAAGCTGCCTACAACAAGCCAAAAATCAAACAAAACATGAACATGAAATAATTTTTTTTTGTGATGCAAGATTGCCACACACTCGTGGATGCTCCTGCATCATATTCCAATTATTTTAATCATGCATTTTTTGCTTCCTTGGGTGTAGTTCCCTAAAACTGTAATCAGGGAGTTGTAGCTTCCTTGGGTTGTAACCCTAAATCAAAGTTGTAACTTTAGATACTTGAAATTGTCCTACCCTACAAACTTGTATTTTAACAATAATATTTGTCTCTTTCATATCAAGCTGCCTCTTCCAACCTATAGTTCAATTGGCAATCCAAAAAAATCCTCATAATGCATCTCCCTATAAAATTTGAGCCCAAATAGACACCTGAGTCAAAGCTTATGACCCTTGGAAGTCCCTTAATCAATAATAATCTCAATTGCCATCTCCAAAATTGTTAGGATTAAAATGGTGAAAATACTTCTTATCTATATGCAATTCTTCTAATTCCTTGAAAATCAAATATCAATAGCCAACAATTGAAATTAGAAATTCAAATAACAAAATATCAACACCATATTCAAATTAAATACTCTTTATACAAACCTTCAAATTATAGATTTTGCGCTAATAAAATAAAATATTAATTACATTGATTTAGCTCCAATTTTCACCTAAAAATAACTTTAAAATATTTAAATACCTAGCCAATTGGATAAATAATATTTCCCATGCTTTGAGAGTGTTAAACTAGGTGCCTGAAAACTGTCTCCAACAAGCCAAAAATTAAATAAACCAAGCACACAAAATAATAATTTTTTTGTGTGATGCAAGATTTTCATATACACCCTTGGATTCTCTTGCATCATATTCCAATTATTCTAATAATGGATTTGTAGCTTCCCTGAGAGTAACCCTAAAACTGTAACCAGGGAATTGTAGCTTCCTTGGGTTGTAACCCTAAATCAAAGTTGTAACTTTAAATACCTGAAATAGTCCTAGCCCATGAATTAGAATTTTAACACTAATATTCATATTTTTTCATATCAAGTTGTCTCTTCTAAACTATAGCTCAGTCAAATATTCAAAAAACTCCTCATAACGCATCTCCCTGTAAAATTTAGCTCCAAACAGACACCCGAGTCAAAATTTATGACCCTTGAAAGTCCTTGCATCAATAATAATCTCAATTCCCTTCTCCAAAAATGTTAGGATTAAAATGGTGAAAATACATTACATTTATATGCAATTCTTCTAATTTCTCAAAAATCAAATATCAATATCTGATTATTTACATATTCAAATTAAATGCTCTTTACAAACATTCAATTTATTGATTTTGGTATAATAAAATAAACTATTAATAACATTGATTTAGCCTTAATTTTTACCCAAAAATAGTATTAAAAAAATTAAATACCCATCCAACTGGATAAATAATTTTTCCATACTTTGAGAGTGTCAAATTAGGTTCTTGAAAATTACATTCAACAAGCGAAAAATCAAACAAAACTGTAATCAGTGAGTTGTAGCTTCATTGGGTTGTAACCTTAAATCAAAGTTGTAACTTTAGATATCTGAAATTGTCCTAGCCTGCGAACTAGCATTTTAACAATGATATTTATATATTTCATATCAAGCTACCTCTTCCATCCTATAGCTCAGTTAACAATCCAAACAACTCCTCATAATGCATCTCCCTATAAAATTTTAGCACAAAAAAACACCCAATTCAAAACTTATGACCCTTGGGAGCCCCTAAATTAATAATAATCTCAATTGCATTCTCCAAAATTGTTAGGATTAAAATGGTGAAAATACTTTGTATCTATATGCAATTCTTAAAATTTCTTGAAAATAAAATATCGATAGCCTACAATTGAAATTAGAAATTCAAATAATAAAATATCAACACCAACATATTCAAATTAAATACTCTTTACAAACCTTCAAATTACTGATTTTGGACTCATAAAATAAAATGTTAATTACATTGATTTAGCCCCAATTTTCACCCATAAATAACATTAAAACATTTAAATACCTATTCAATTAGATAAATAATATTTTCCATGCTTTGAGAAGGTCGAACTAGGTGCTTGAAAACTATTTGCAACATGCCAAAAATGAAACAAAACAGGCACATGAAATAATAATTTTTTTTGTGTGATGCAATATTTCCATACACCCCTAGATGGTCTTGCATCATATTCCAATTATTCTAATCATGGAGTTGTAGCTTCCTTGGGAGTAACCCTAAAACTGTAATCAGGGAGTTGTAGATTCCTTGGGTTGTAACCCTAAATCAAAGTTGTAACTTTAGATACCTAAAATTGTCCTAGCCTGTGAACTAGCATTTTAACACTAATATTCATCTTTTTTCAAATCAATCTGCCTCTTCCAAACTTTATCTCACTCATCAATCCACACAAATCCTCATAATGCACCTCTGTAAAATTTGAGCCCAAACGAACACCCAAGTCAAAAGTTATGACTCTTACAAGACTCTGCACCAATAATAATCTCAATTGTCTTCTCCAAAATTACTAGGATTAAAATGGTGAAAATATTTTGTATTTATATGAAATTCTTCTAATTTCCCGAAAATCAAATATGAGTAGCTAACAATTAAAATTGGAAATTCAAATAATAAAATATCAACATCAACATATTCAAATAAAATACTCTTTACAAACCTTCAATTTACAAATTTTGGGCTAATAAAATAAAATATTAATTACATTGATTTAGCCTCAATTTTCATCGAAGAATAACAATAAAATATTTAATTACTTAACCAATTGGATTAATATTTTTTTCCATGCTTTGAGAGTGTTGAACTAGGTGCAAGAAAGTTACTCACAACAAGCCAAAAATCAAACGAAATAGGCCCACATGAAATAATAGTTTTTTGTGTGATGCAAAATTTTCATACACTCTTGAATGCTCCTGCATCATATTCCAATCATTCTAATAATGGATTTGTACCTTCATTTAGAGTAACCTTAAAACTGTAAGTAGGGAGTTGTAGCTTCCTTGGGTTGTAACCCTAAATCAAATTTGTAACTTTAAATACCTAAAATTTTCCTAGCCTATGAACTAATATTTTAACACTAATATTCATCTTTTTCATATCAAGTTGTCTCTTCCAACCTATAGCTAAATCGACAATCCAAACAACTCCTCATAATGCATCTCCCTATAAAATTTGAGCCCAAATAAACACCTAAGCCAAAAGTTATTACCCTCGAAAGTCCTTGCATCAATAATAATATCAATTACCTTCTCCAAAATTGCTAGGATTGAAATGGTGAAAATAATTTTTATTTATCTACAATTATTCTAATTTCTCAAAAATCAAATATCGATAGTTGACAACTGAAATTATAAATTCAAATAATAAAATATCAACACCACCATATTCAAATTAAATGCTCTTTACAAACATTAAATTTACAAATTTTGGGCTAATAAAATAAAATATTATTTACAATGATTTAACCCCAATTTTCACCTAAGAATAAGATTAAAAAAATTTAACACCTAGCGAATTTTCTCCAAAATTATTGGGATTAAAATGGTGAAAATACTTTGTATTTATATGCAATTCAAGTCTAATTTCTCAAAAATAAAAAATTGATTGCCGACAATTAAATTTGAAATTCAAATAATAAAATATCAACATCAACATATTCAAATTAATTAATCTTTACAAACCTTCAATTTACAGATTTTGGGCTAATAAAATAAAATAAAATGTTAATTACATTGATTTAGCCCCAATTTTCACCCAAGAATAACATTAAAACATTTAAATACTCAAACAATTGGAAAAATATTTTTTCCCATGCTTTGAGAGTTCTGAACTAGGTGCCTGAAATTTGCCTACAACAATCCAAAAATCAAACAAAACAAGCACATGAAATAACAAATTTTTTGTGTGATACAAGATTGCCATACACCCCTAGATGCTCCTACATCATATTCCAATTATTCTAATCATGGATTTTTTGCTTCTTTGGGAGTAAACTTAAAACTGTAATCAGGGAGTTGTAGCTTCCTTGGGTTGTAACCCTAAATCAAATTTGTAACTTTAGATACCTAAAAATTATCCTAGCATGTGAACAAGTATTTTAACACTAATATTCATCTATTTAATATCAAGCTATGTCTTCCAACCTATAGCTCAGTTGGCGATCCAAACAAATCCTCATAACACATCTCTCTGTAAAATTTGATCCCAAATAGACACCCAAGTCAAAACTTATGACCCTTGGAACTCCTTTAATCAATAATAATCTCAATTGCCCTCTCCAAAATTGTTAGGATTTGTTGATGGGTGTTTTTGCACTTCTCAACACAAAAAAAACACAAGTGTAATGTCTCTCTTGAAAGGTAAGGATCTACAACTAAGTTTTAGAAAATCACCCCAAGGTCTTTCCGATGTCAGGTCATGATTGTGCAAAAAAAACTCAGTTGTTGATGTGTGATCTACTAGTAATCACAAGGGGCCTTTATGGTTCACAAAGAATGGAAATTATGGATTTGTAACTGAGTTTGAAAGTTCTGGAAATGATGTATAGTAGTTGCATATTTATGACATCAGTTTGGAACTCATCTTGTTCATCAGTTTTAACCTTACTGTGATGTTGTGATTGTATGTTTAAATTCAAATTTAAAAGAAAGAGAAAAAGGTTGAAGGGTTTAGACATTTTTCTAACTCTAAAAATATGGGACAACAGTAACAATGGCAGATATTACAGTAGACAGACTCCCCAAACTGAGTTTTTCTTAACCAAGAATCATTTATAGTATAACAACACTAGTGCAATCTTTTGAGGTTCTTTGGAGATTTTTAGACTATAACATTCACCTATTAAGCATGAACACACATTTGAACTTAAGCGCAATAGGTAAAGGAGCTTAGACTAACTTTACACAACAATTTATCATCAATAAATTACTAATTTGAATGAGCTGGAAGTGCATCAAATACTGTAACATGTACTCACCATCAAAGTTGAACATGAACTAACAATCTGAAAATGAACTTAAATAGTAAATAAACTAAGCTGAAATAAACATGGAGGCTGAATCATGCACACACAATGAGAAAACTCAAAGAAATTTCAAATTTCAATATTTTCTTATATATTGTTGTAGAGTGTCTTTACACAACTCATCTCTCTCTCTGAAAATGAGAGGATGCCCCTATTTATAGTTTTCATAAAGCAAAATGAATGGCCAAGATTAACTATGGGACAACAGTAACAATGGTAGATATTACAGTAGACAGACTCCTCAAACTAAGTTTTGCTTAACCAAGAATTATTTATAGTATAACAAAACTAGTGCAATCTTTTAAGGTTCTTTGCAGATTTTCAAACTGTAACATTCACCTATTAAGCATGAACACACAGTTGAACTTAAGTGCAGCAGGTAAAGGAGTTCAACATAACTTTACACAACAATTTATCATCAATAAATTACTAAAAGTATGAGCTGGAAGTGCATCAAATACTATAACATGTAGTCACCATCAAAGTTGAGCATGAACTAACAATCTAAAAATGAACTTAAATAGTAAATAAACTAAGCTGAAATAAACATGGAGGTTGAATCATGCACACACAATGAGAAAACTCAAAGAAATATCAAACTTAAATATTTTCTTATATATTGTTGCAGTTTATTTACACAACTCCTCTCTCTTTGAAAATGTGAGGATTCCCCTATTTATAGTTTTAAAAAAGAAAAATGAATGGCCAAGATTAACTTTCAATGAATGGCCCAGATTCATTTTCACTTACAGTTTTCACATTACCTAATATGAGTACAAAATTTACAATATAAAATAGGCTACTTTGTCTTTTTCCCTATTTTTTCCTTTAGCCTATTTTGTCTTTTAGCTACCCTTTGAAATATTCATCATCTATTATAGGATTTCTAGCTTTTTTTTGCAATGAAGCATAATAGACAAACTTTCCTATAATAACCTGGAGCTTATCCCATTATGTGAAGTCATATTTAGTTATTCTCAAGGAAATCCTTTTGAATTCATCCACCATCTCATCGTGATGCCTTGCACATGTATCTCCTACTTTAACCATTTTTTCTAATTTAGAGAAACCCCACACAAAAAAATCCATGAAGTCCACTGACAAAGTGTCACTGGCTCCCTATTCCACTCATTTATGGAATTCACGCTTTATGCCCTTGCAATCCAATTCCTAGGCTGGAATCTTGTATCTTGTCAACAATTTTAAGAGGTCATCATACTCGGCTAAGTGGGCAATAACATGAGCATGGATAACATCCAATTCAATTAAATATTTCTCTAGGATTCCCTTCCTAAATTCAGAATTGAATAGCCACGCATCGGGCAGCCAGTGGTCTTCTCTTGGTAGAGCCAACTCCTTTTCCCAAACTTATGTGGATAACTTCAGGATGCTCTGTAGTTTGGGGTATTTAGTTTTGTAAAGATCAGGGAAATATTTACATGTCCCCGCTTCCTTCTCAACCTCCTTTTGTAAGACCAAATAATGATTATGCATTTTGATTGCATAACGAATACCTTTATCGCCCATGTCCATTACTCTTTTGAACCATTCGGATGTGGACTTGGTCCAATTATTCATCCTTTCCATTTTTTTGATATACTCCTTTGATAACAAGGCAGGTGCCGATGATTCCATTGGGGCTTCTTCCCCAATTGTGGTCCACTACTATATGAAGGTAGTCAACTCTACTGCTTGTGCTTTCAGCTCTTTCTTTGTGGACTGGTCTTTATTTATTTGTTGCATAATTGTAGTGACAAACCTCTGAAAATCATCAATATTTTGAGCTCTAGATGTAGGGCCTAGGTTGATAGTCGTTACCTAGTAATCTCTAGCCTGAAGGGTTGTTGCATCTTTATCCGCCGTCGGGGTAGCCACTTGCAATATCCTAGAGCCTAACACATTTGTTGTGATGTGTGATCTCACTTTTGGCTTCTTCATTTCTTGTGTCTTCAATTGGGCTTGAGCTAATATTGCCTCCAAGCGGGCCTTAGGGTCGGGAAGCATAGGGGATTTTCTCTTAAATTACTGCTCCAAACAAGAGGGGACTTATTGGTTAGGGGATGTAGTGTTGAATTCATCATCCCCTTCCCCTTTATCTCTTGAAATATCTTCCTCCTGCCTAGGAGCATCTTCAATATTATTTTCTCTTGCATCTTGCTCCTCTTTTTGTGTCATTCCTTTCTCTTTAGCAGGCTCAATGGATTCTTCATTTCACTAATCAGTATTTTCCTCTTCTTCAATTGGCTCATCTTTCTTTTCATCCCCACCTTTATCCTCTTCATCCTACTCTCTCTTTTGAGGCACTTCTTCATTTCACATGCCCTTATCTTGGCCATCCTTTAGGATTTCATCCCTTTTCTCCACATTGATTTATGTATTAATTATTTATTCTTCGAAGCGGTGCTCCTCTGGACTCACTTCTTTATCATCATGCTCTTCAGGTTTCTCACCCTTGGGTTTTTGATCTAAGGTTTCTACATCATAGTGGGCATCAAACCCACTCATTTCTTCATCTTTGGGCATTTGTTTCCCTTCTTCATCATAAGCTACTTCATCTAGATCAATTCTTAGGCCCTCCTTGACATGCTTGTAATCTTTATCATGGTCTTAGTCCTTGAGCTCCTCAGTTACATCCACTATTTCTTTAGGTTGATCCCCGCATAGTCTCTTCGTCTCCTCATAGATTTTCATTGTGGCTTCCATCTTGGGTGGCTAAGTAGGAGGTGGAGGGATGGGTAACGATGTGATAAGATGAGCCATAAGTACTTTGAGTTGGGGATTCAGAATAACCTATTAAAATTGAGGTGATATATTTTGCAAATAAGAGAAAATTCTCAAGCAAACTAATAGGTGCCATAAAGGTTGTAGGAAAAGAAGGTGGCAAGGTAGAGAGATTTGGTAATGGAGGCTGAAGCAAGGAATATTATAGAGGAGAAGTGGTAGAAGAAGAGGAATCAAGCACGACCACGGGCACAGTCGGAGAGGTGGAGGTGAGGTGGACAGAGATGTCCACAATGGTTGGAGATAACACAGACAATGATAGTGGGGTGGAGGGAGATGGTGTAGTGGTGATAGTTGGAAGCACAAAGGTGGCAGGTGGTGGAGAGTGTGGTTTCTCAGCTTCTTCCTCTGGTGGTGGGGACTCCTCTTGGATGGCAGGCATATCAGGGTTGAAGGTTCTCGTTCTCTTGGGACTCTTGGATGGTCTTTTCCCCTCAACAACATTCTTGGTGTATACTTTCTACTTGGTCTACCACTCTGATGCATCCTTTCTTTTCTTTGGGTATGTGCAAGATCATCATGGAAAAAATAGACCCTTAAGTGGCGAAAAATTTAGAAAAATCAGAGTTAGGAAACTTGACGTAAAAATTTGAATAAGTTATCTTATTATTTCAAAAATATGTAAGAATATAATCTGTAGCAAATTGAATGTAGTTTCTAAACTACTAGGTTTTTTTTTTTTTTAAATCTATTTGGTGGAAATTTGAAATTTCAATGCAGTAGTACTTAAATTTTAGGGAAAAATAAGTAGGTGTCTATCGACCACCCTAACCACAATAAAATGATAATATTTTTATAAGATTTTATATATAAGTAGAGGACTCATGTCCCGATGTGATGCATATTTTTTTGTAATTTTTTTCCAAGTAAATAATTAATTATGATTTTTTTATTACAACTTTTAAAAAATATAAAAAACTTGTATGTTTGACCACCTTAACTTGGTCAAAACTTCATGAAATTCAATTTTTAATCCTATATTATGCAAAGCATAGAATGTCATGCAAGTTTCAGATTCAAAAAATGTCATAATATATATATTTAGGACTTTAGTTGTAAAGTAAATGAAAGAAATCTCCTTTAAAAACCCTTTTCATTTCATCAATTTTGGGTAAAAAAAAAGTTGTCAGCCACATACCCTGCACATACCCATCATATCGCCACTTTTTGGCCCATCATGATCCTGCACATACCTCTTTGATTTGGTGATGGGCACAGACTTAGGAGCCTCACTCGAAGAACCTACAATAGTGCTACTATCTGTCTCACTTTCAATATCATCTTCTAACTCTTCATATGTCAAATCCACGCCTTGTTACAATTGGGCTATTTGATCATCCAACCATTTCTTAGTCCTTTGTTCTACTGGGCGGGTGACAATATCTAAATTCTTGATCTCCAGCTCTATCCAATCGATCACTAGCAATGGCACATTGGTGAGAGCATTGTATCTTTCATCGAGAACATTATCATCTTCCACCATTTGGTACTCAAGGACAAGGAACAAATCAATAGACTTGAAAATTTTTGCTATCATTCTCATGTAATATCTCTTTCTGACCTTATGGTCGTTGTCACAATTTGTCCAGAAGTCCTCACATGTAGCCTATGGGCGTATATTCCAACCCACTTCTTTAGTTTTCCTAGAGGGTCGAACCCTCCCCTCTGTGTGTGTAGTTCCAGGTTGTACTCAGTGAGCTCCTTCTATAAGTTTTTTGCACATGGGGCAGCGAGGCATGAATATAATCCTTGGCCAAAAGAAATAGGGTATGGAACCCCAGCATGATGCTTGTCTTACAACAATGAATGTGAAATCTATAACTATTGGGTGAGCTCTAATATGATTAACCTATCATTGGGGTACCTTGGCAACCGATATGGAAACCCTAAGAATCCTACAACCCTTATGTAGGTAAACTTGGGGAACTAAATGAACTAGTACTTGAAGTCTTTAACCAATGCCTTCACACTATGAGATATCCTTCTATGATAGTCATTTTACAGATTCTGGACAATGTGCATGATGAAGGCATCGTTGACTCACTGATAGTCCTTATAATTTTTGTATTGCAGCTATAGGTAACAATTGTAGACAGGGTTCTGCCCCTTCGTTGTTCCCAATTGACCAACACAATCAAATTCTTTGTAAGGGAACATGACTGCCAAAAGATACACAAGATAGGAAGTCATATAAAACTCCTTGGTCTTCTTCACTACAACAAATTGATTATGCAAATTCTCACTGATTATCTTTTCCCAGTGAAACTTAGCTTCACCCCAGAGGATCTCTTCCACAAAGTATAACATCCATTCCTCAAAGATTGAGGAGGTGGGGAGCCCCATTACTCTACTATACAGTGTCACAAGGTCATTGACCTCTTCTATGAAGTTGCTTCGATATAGCTTTTGAGGTACATTGTTGGCACCACCCCTCCTGTCAAGCAACCCCATTTGGTTTATGGTCCTCTTACAACCAGTGGGATCAAATTTCTACACATTTAGGGAATATTCTTTCTCTATTTCCTCCATCTTGTCAAATAACGAGATCCTAAATGTTCTCCTGATCGACATGGGAGTCAAATCAGCTAGCACTCTTCCATCCATGTTATTTATTCTTCTAGATTGTGGGTGGTAGCATTCCCTGCACACAAAGACCAACTCTGGGCTAATCAAGGCTGGAGGAAAACCTGTTGCCTTTGCAATTCCACTTTTCTTTATCTTTAAAGCCTCCTCAATTTTTGGGTTGACCAGGACCCACTGTCTAAATTTTTCTATGCTAACATGTCTTAAATCTGTATCTATTACTTTGACCCAATTGGAGGTAATCTTTGAGGTGCACTCGACCCCATAAAATTCATACTTCATATTGGCTTTATCCTTTTCAACCTTTGCAACCATCGCGCTCTTGTTGGACTTGTCAATCTTCTCAGCTGGTTCCATCAATCCTACACAAAGAGCATGTAGTAAATGCCTCAAAAAATCAAGAGAGTGAAATGTTAGTTGAATCATGCTAAAATGTCATTAGATGCATCCATATACCTCAACAAGATCACTACATTCATCAAATTTTATCATTTTATGCTCATTTGTAAAGTTTGTAGTTTTGTTGGTTTAATAATGTGGGTTTCTACCTTTTAGAAGCTGCCAATGATTCAGACGTAGGAAAAGGCTCAAGGAGCACAACAACCTGCAAATAGAGTTCCACGAGGATATTTCAACATTGTCAAACCTCCAATTTGTTTCAATGAAATTTCATTAAGTCACTCGTGAAAGGTAGATTGAAGTGTTTTAGGATCAGTTTACTTGGTCAAAGTTGCTCTTAGGTTGATGCAAAAACCCATGATGCAAATGCCACCCTTTGGAAGGTTTTTTGAGTTCTACCATTAATAACAACTTTGGGGTTGCGGCCACTTGTAGACAGAGTTCTACATGATGCAACCTACAATGTCTTCACACTTGGTAAATTTTGTTCAAGTCCTTTTAGCACATGGAGAATAGGGCAGAGGCTCATGTTCTATTACCTCTCTTAAAGATTGGGGCACTTTGGTTAATGCAAAATCTTGGTATATGGAAGTTTTTGGGGTAAATGTCGTCAAGTGTTTGACAACTAAAAGGAAGCTTTGGTGGAATGATGTCTTGTGGGTGGAGTTTTGCATGGAGAAACTTGCATTGGTGTTTTGACTTAGAATTTTCATTTTCACTCGATGGGGTCAACGTGATGATATCATGATCCAATTCTATGTCATCAGGGATTGGCTTGAGTGTACTCGGGGAATGTGAGAGCGAAAGTTCCCAAGCAAATTTTGTCTTTTATTTTCTGTTAAGCAACAACCGAGGTGGGACAACCTTCTACCAACAATAGCCTATGGGGATGGTTCTGCAAATGCTTTTAGACTTGGTGATTTCAATGTTTTTGTTTGACATTTGCAGACAAGGTTGGGGCACAAGCCGCTAAGTAGAGCACTATTTGCATTTTTCTATTTATGGCAGCTGGAGCCTATCGTCTTTTCACCTTCGTAATCATGCATGGAATGATCCATATGGGCCTTGAACTTAGTGTTTTTTCAAAGTTTTAGTTATTGCTTGCGAAGATGGATATCGCAGAAGTCCTTGGTGGGAAAGTTGTATGTGTTTTGCCATTGTGTAATGGCTTGGGCTGAATGAAGTTTTTCCAGAGGATACCCGCAATAAAGAACCCATAATGGTCTGAAGACTTAATCATTTTGTGCGTTTTGACCCAAAAATCTTGCAATCAATGGATGGGCGGGACCTACTTATTAAGTGGATGAAGGTATTTTATTTTTTGGATTCGGCCTAAACTATTCTACAAGGGCTCAATTTTAAAATGTTTATTCCTTTGATTTTAAAACTCTCAGTAGTTGGTCCATCGTGGACTTGGTTGCGATAATGAGGAGTATGAAGGTCATTCATGCTCTCATCATGTGAATGACGTCCTAAGAGTGGGGTCCTATGAGTAAAATCTTGTGGAAAAACTTTACTTAGGGACTCTCTGAGGCAAAAGGGTTTGTTAACTACTGCTAACCTGGGCCTTGAATTTTAGGGGCAATGGGGTTTGTTTCATTTTGGTAACATTCAATTAAAACTTTACTAAAGATTCAACACCCCCTGGCTCTAGGAAACCCTAGTGAGCTATCTTCCTAGCAAATTTAGTAACACAAAAGCTGAAAAAGATTCGAGTTCCTACCTTTATCACACGTACGAAGGAGGCAACTAAAAATCGAGCCCTTAAAGTTTCTTGCACGTGCAGTCATCTCTTCTGCTCTTCAAATTCAAAATTTCCAGGGGGAAAATGACAATTGGGTGGCTCTATTTATAGACTTGGTTGCCATTAATGGGTTCATTAATTATAGTGGCCTCGAAAGACATGCATGAGCACGAGTGCACAAAATGAAAGGTAGAAGGCACTAGGTCGAAGTTTGTGCAGGAATCCAAGGTGCAGAAGTAGGGTACAGGAAGTACACTGCAGAAGGATAAAGGGAAAATATTGTAAGCAACAGTGAAGTAGTGACAAAATTTCGTAGGTGGAAAACCGCAATAGGAAACCTATGGACAACGAAAGGTAGCACGATTTCTGCATGGCGGAAACCCACAAAGATTTTTCTGCAAATGTTCAAAACTTCCTAAAACTTGGCAAATAGTAAGGCATGCTTAAGGTCTTACAATTTTCAAGGCACTTGATCAACATGGGTCAAAACTAGGGGCACAAAAAGTAAGGCAAATGCGAACCAACCTGACGAAGGAAAAAACAAGGAGAGGTGGTCCTTGGTCCAAGTGGGGCGTGTTTGCAGAAGGCACAACAAATGGCGACTTTGTTGGGGAACACTCCTAAGCATTCCAGGGATAAGGATTCATCTGAAACCCAAAATCTCTAGTTTTACAGACCAGAAATAAGTATCATTAAGTGAACTCAAGGCTCAAAGGAGAATGAAATCCTTAACGGAATCAATACACAAACATCTCAAAAATGTGTGTGCATGGTGAGTAAATTCCCTTCCTCATAAAATATAGAGACAAGTGACCAATCAACCATGAAAAGTTGCATGAGTAATCTAACTCCAAAAGTAACCTAGACATTGCCCCGCTACCAGTTAAGCATGCATATCCCTAATGGAGTTGTCACTATGATCCCCATGAACATTTCTCTATTGCCATCCAAGTGTCCATAGCCCTGATAGAGTTGTTCACACACCCACACAACTACTTGTTTATAAATTTTCATTCTTTTCTTTCTCTTTTCTTTCTTTTACGCTTTTCTTTTATACTTTCTCGCTCAGCTGAATAAGTAGTGAAGCTTATAGCAAGGTTTGGAGATTGCAGTGGTCACCAAAGTAGATTTCAGATTTTTCACTTGCCAAGATTTCATGGTAACTGCCATATAGCCCCTTAGGAGCATTAAAGTTATGTGTTATGTGAGATCTAAGACAAATGTGAAGGGATTCAAACAATGGTTTCCTTCTAGGTCAAGCAAGAGTTTAGCCAAGGAGGCCTGATTCACAGAAGAAAATAGAAATCCTTGATAACTCATGAAGACTTATCCATGGAAAAAATGGGAATGTGTAACAAAGCATACCCTTCGACTAGGCCAAGCAAAACCACCACATCAAGATTGAGCAACACCCGTAACAAAAAAAAAGGCTGACAAAACAAGCAAAAGCAAAGCAAAATAAAGCGCAAGAAAAAAACCTACTCTAACTATGTACAAGGGTGAGCCAGAAAATCTCAGTCAAGGAAATAATGTTTCAAGTATTGCTCATTGACTGGAAACGGAATATCTTCTCTAGTAAGGGTCTTTAGGTGAAAGGCATTATCCCCTAGGATTTAAAAAATTTGAAAGGGGTCAAGCCAACGCTTTTCAAATTTATCATGTCCCCCTTTCTTTTCATGGGCTTATCCCAATATAACACTAGGTTGGCAATTCTAAAGGCCTTGAATTTGGCTCTACAATCAAACCATTGTTTAACTATGCCCTGATGCTTGGAAATTTTTTCTACGGCTTCATCTCATTTTTTCTCTAAGTGGAGCAGTTTAGCCATGTGGGCTTAAAGACGTTCTCCCTCCTCATAGTAGGTGTTGAAAAATTGTAGCGTGGGAATCTTAAGGTGAATCAGGAAAACAGGCTCCAATCCATAAACCAAGTGGTATGGGGAATTTTCTAAGGTTGCCTTATGTTGGGTACGTTCTGCCCATAGAGAGAACCATAATTGGGTGTGCCAATCCTTCGAGTTTTTATCTAACAGCTTGCAGATGAAAATCAATAATTTTTTGTTGGTAGATTCAACTAACCCATTACCCCGGGGTAGTAATTTGATGATAATTTCATCCAAATCCCATAATCAAAAGACCAACCCATAAATTTAAGAGAAGAAAAATCCAGACCATTATCACATAATAACACAAATGGGCATCCAAAATGATTGATAACGCAACTTTCAAGAAAATTAATCATGACCTCTATTGTACATTGTCTAGAAGAAATAGCCTTTTTCCATCTGGTGCATTAATTGGTTGGGGTTAGAATTTACCTGTGACCCGCAGAGGATGGTGGGTTTACCAAACCAATGAAGTTGAGTCCCCACTAGGAAAATGGCCTTACCTTGGCAATTAGTTGTAGCAGAATGACAACATACCTCTCCCTGGCAATAGCCATCTAGAAAACATGATAGGATCGAACATGATCATGGGAATGTTTGAACAGTGTTGGCTAGTAGTATCTAGTTCGTAAAATCTGTTGGGTTGTTGAAGGACCCAATCCATACCTCGTTCCAAATTTATCATGAAATTCCCTAAGCACCTTGGCTACTTCATCTTTCCCAAGGCATCAAAGGTAAATCCATTCATAATTCTTCTTGTACAACATGGCTTCTATTAACATATAACTATTACTTTTCATCTATAGAGCTCATTTCTAAATTCATTGCAAGCATGGCAGACATTTGTGGTTTAGCAAATAGTACACAATGTCATCATACCATTCATTTGGAGAGGCATCCTCCAAGTGATACTACTGAGCAACGAGCTCAGGTTTTGTTTCTACCATTTTGTGTGTGAGAGATTTTCCTCGAACCAACTTCATCAGTTGTATTTCCATATCATAATCCTGCAGCAATGTAACCCACTTGGCTCACCTTTCCCCTAGCTCATTTTTCAACAAAAATATCTTAACTATTGGGTCTAGGACAATAAAAAATTATACCTTATTCCTCAGGATGCAGTTCCTGAACTTCTTAAATCCTCAGACTAGAGCATACACCTTCTTTTCAACATTAGGATAACACAACTCAACATACTTTGGTGGAGCACTCATGAAGGCAATAGGATGCCCACTTCCTTTGTTATCTTTTTGGGTCAGCATGCTGACACATGAGTGATCTGAGGAAAATGAATATACATAAAATGATTTAGAATAATGAAGGCTCACTAAGATAGGGGTGTTTGTGATGGCCCTTTTTATTTCCAAAAAATCCTACTTGGTCTCTGGCATCCATTCAACCTTAGCATCCTACTTGAGCATGGAATTCAATGGTTTCGCAATTTCTGCAAACTCTATGATAAACTTCCTTACAAATTTAATCTTTCCAAAGAATGATTTCATTTCTTTCTTTCTTCCTGAAGGATGGATATTTAGGATGGCCTGAATGTGTTCCAAGTCAATTGATATACCCTTTTCTGAGATCACATGCCCTAGTAATTTTCCCTCAGTTACCTCGAAAATACACTTTTTTGGATTTAGTGAAATGCCAAACTCTTGGAAATTTTTGGAACACCTTGCATAAGTTGAGACATAATCTCTTCTCTTTTTTGAAAACACAGTAAGGTCCTCCATGTAGATGATGATGCAACTGCCTATCAGATCCTTGAAAGCAATATCCATGGCATGTTGAAATGTCACCCCAACATTGATTAGACCAAATGGAATCCTTCTGTATGCAAATGTAGCCCATTTTATGGTGAATGTAGTCTTGTTTCTATCCTCATACTGGACTATCACTTGATTTTAGCTCAAGTATCCATCAAGAAAGGACATCATTTGTGAGCTGTTAATAATCTGTAAAACTTCATCCAGTGACGACATCAGATAATTGTCCTTTTTAGAGGCTCGGTTTAAGTTCTTGAAATCTATGCATAGCTTGATTTCCCCATTCTTCTTTCTGACTAGAACCAAATTGGCCACCCAAGTGCAATGCCATATAGGGAAAATGATATGTGCAGATAGTAGCTTCTTCATTTCTTTAAAGATAATGGGTTCCAACAATGCATTGATCAGACGTTGTCGATGCCTAAATGGCTTCACATTCGGCTTGAGGGGAATGGTATGGGTAATGATTGAGGTATCATATGTCTTGAGATCCTTGTATCCCCAAGCTATCATGTCATGGTATGTATGCAATGCTTCAATGGTTCCTTTCTTTTCTTTTAGGGTGTAGACTTTTCCAATAAAAATAGCTTTTACATTTTTTGCAATACCCAAATTATGTGCATCACATTGACTATCTATGGAGTCCCTTTTGGCCTGCTGGTCCTAATCCCTTATGTGTTCAAGGTCAAAAATCCTTTCTAACTGAACCATACCTCTAGGTATAGTGTTGGTCTTCAAGTTAATGACCCCTTCTATATCAAGCTTCGCTTCCTCAGGCTCCACTTCATCTATGATCTAGGAAGCAAACACATCTGAACTAGTAATGAAGTCTAGGATATTCTTGTCATCTTCGAAGACTTGGAAGTTGATCACATTATCTAGCACTAACAGGGTAGGGGTGAGCTCTACTATGAATTTCTTCAGTCCAGTCAATGAAAAAGGCTGCAAGGTGTTGGCCGCTTGTGCTAAGGAATCGGTAGTTTGATTCTTACCTCGGGGAATTAGTTGGATATTAAATGCATCAAATCCCTCTATGAGATCCCATACCCTGTGCCTATAATTGGCTAACCTTTGGTCATGGCATGAGTACAATTTTCTGACCTACCTAACAACTAACTTAGAATCCCCAAATACTTGCAACATCCTAACTCTCTTTCTTAACACCATAAGCAACCCATGAACTAGTGCCACGTACTCTGCTACATTATTGGTATAATAAAATTGCAATCTATGTGTAGCAAAGAAGGTCTTACTCAAGGGATTGATTATCTTGAAGCCTACTCCCACTCCTTGCTTGGATTTGGATCCATCAAAGTGCAACATCCAAAACTTGGAAGGACATTTGTCTTTGAATTTGATAGAGAACACATCATTTCTAGATGGTGTGTCTATCCCTTCACCCTTAGAGTTTTTGCATTCAAACTGGTTATGATATTGTTGCCCCTTCAAAACTTCTTTTGGAGTGATCTACCCCTTAATGTGATCTACTACTACTTGGTATAGGCAACACTTGAACTCAGAATGGGCTGCATCATGTATTTTCCACTAGCTAGGTAGCAATAGCTCCTTCAAATCCATTCTGGCTCCTAGACTGAGTTGATCTTGCACACACTTTTGCATAAACTCCTAGAAACCATCAAACAAGCCCAAATTGTTTTCCTCTTGAAGATATTCATCATCATATTCAATCAATGTTTCTATGCTATTAGGAAAGGTAGTCAAGTTGAGAGAGGTGTGAAATAGCACAAGGACTTCCTCTGTCTCATCTTCTCCATGACCTTCATATGTAACTGGGAGATAGTTTCACAATTATGTTTTAGCAAACAATACTTCATTTTTCTTGTTGTATTCAGTGATCATAAATCTCATCCTAGGCTCACATTCAATCTAGATTTGATTGGGTATCCCTTTCCATAGTAGCCACATATGTGAATACTTAGTTGAAGTGTAACCATTGAGGGCTCGGGTGAAGTACCTTCCTAATCTGATACCATAAGTACTAAGGATGTCAACAACTTGCATATCAATGACTTGTTGTACCCTTGGATCTACTGCAATCTGCATTGGGATCCTGTTCAACTCCCCTACTACATTAACCTCAGTCCTGTCCAGCTGGGTCACCTTACGCTTGGATGGGTTCATGGTTATTTCTAGTTCTTGGCATACTACAAATGGCATACCATTAGTAGAGGTTCCCAAATCTAACAAGTAGTGCAGATTTTTTCCAAACATGTGAGTTTTTAGTAGGAAAGGAGGGGTCTCCAGCCTCCCTTGGAATAAACCTACAGTGGCATCAACTTGAGTGATCTGTGATGGGGTCATTTTAATCCTCATCATTTAATTTATCAATCCAAGGCAGTGTCCATGGCTGTCTGCAAGAGAGAAAGTAGAAAACTTGCTTGACAATCTATTCTACAGTCTATTCTACTTGCATGAAATAAATCATATTTGCATGGAAGGAAATTTGCATGAAAGGGAACTAATCCAAGGAACACTTGCATGAATTGAAAAGACTAAACTACTTCACAATTGCTGGAAATGAAAAGCTTTCTTGGATTCAAATTTAATATAGAAATATGGAATTACATTGCTGGAAAATGAAACTAGATCTATCCTATTTCCTCAAGCTGAAACACGTCTTTCTAATCCCCTCCCTTTGATCAAATGATTACATTGTATTTATAGAATTCATATTCTATATCTATCCAACCAATCCACTAAGAATGTGGATCCAAGATCCTATTTTTGAGGGGTGATTTACAAAACTTTAAGAAAATTGAAGTTGTTCTCCATCATGCCACTTTTGTCTTAGTCATTTTCTGACGCATACTGCTCCTTCCTTGCTAAAAATCACACCAAATTCTCAAAATGTTTTTTAGATCTTCAAATCTACTTTCTAGATCATTTTGGATTTGTTGAATTTTGTTTAGAAACGAGGGAGATATCGTTGTTTTACTGAGACTACATTTTTCACAATTTCTATGTGCCTGATTTTTAGGAAGTCTTCAAGTATTAAACGTGAATGAAGGAATTATTCTTCAATTCAGTCAACCAAATCATTGATCTTTAGCATGAATAACATGATATAATCATGCAACAATATTTTAGTGATGTGGTAACTTGAGTTATCTTTGGTGGAAGAAGGAAGCATGAAATTTAATAACTGTGAGAGATCTTAGAACTCAACATGAAACAAATACTCATCCCATTAATTTAGGAATGAATGATGCTCCATGATTTTGAATGAATGTAGGAGTGCACTGGGAGTCTTCTCTATCTTCTCATTATTTCTTCAAATCCTTCTAAAGCTTTCAGGAGTTAACTGCTTCAAGTGTCTAGAGCTCTCTGTTGCAAGTGTCTATGAAGCTCCTATTAGAGTAAAGGTTTTAACTTAATTATATTAATTAAGTTACCTTTATTCCTCTCTTAAGATTTCACTTAGATGCATATTGTGACATTTAATAATTATATTAATTATTAAATGTTTTCCTATTAGGGTTAACTTTTAGGTTTTGCTTGATCTCCTTTTAAGGATTGATCTTTGTAAATATTCATTCGATTGTTCTGATAATAGATCTCTGATATTATAGAGCTTCAAACCCTTGCTTGCTTTTTCCTCTATTCTCTTCCCTGTGACAGGTATCCCTTTGCATGCAGGTGTTCTTGGACTTTGAAGTTGGATTTGACAACTTCTACATGGTATCAGAGCCAACCTGTTGCAGCCTGTTCTTGTTTTGAAGATTTTGTGATCTTCGGGGTCTGTGAGGTTGGCTTTCACAACTTCAACATGGTATCAGAGCCACCACCTCTACCAGCGTGCCACCTCTGCTAGCCGGCCGCTCAGCCGCAGCCGACGCTCAGCCCATCGGCCGCCTGCCAGAGCTCTGCCGACAGGCCGCCAGCGCACCGCCAACGCGCCACTAGTGCACCGCCAGCGCACCACCAACACCCCACACCACCAACCCCAGCCCCTGGTCGCCCAGCGGACCAAGGGTCCTTTTTTTTAGCCCCCAGGTGCTGATGGAGGCTTAATTGGGCATTTTCAGCTACTTTTGGTAAATCGGGTATAAAATGGTCATTTTTTCTCCGATCTTCAAACAAAAATAGGCGTTGGAAAGCTGGTTCTGAGTCGTGATCTGATGGTGAAGGTTTGTTATCTTATTTTTTCTGTTTTGATGCCGGTTTCTCCTGTCAAAGACAAAACATGTTTTTTGCACTTCCGGGGGCATAACTTTTGCATCCGGACTCCGTTTTGCGCAAACGAATAGGCGTTGGAAAGGTGTTGCAGTGATATTTACAGATCTTGTAGTTTATTTCATCAGAAAATTTATCAGGTAAATTTTATTCAGCTTTGTGTGTTTTTACACTTTGCTCAATTACTTGGACATTCTGGCACCTACATGGGTTCTATTTGCGTGGGATGGGTTATATTAATTTGATCTAAATGAAGTAAGGTCAGATTTCTCTTTTTTTTTTTTCATTTGAAGAGTTATCATGGGTTTTTCTACTCACCCTTCAGTTGTTATTCTGGAACGGGGTAATTATGAGTCATGGGCAAAGGGTATACTTACACATTGTAGGTGGCTTAATATTTTGCCTTATTTGTATGATCTCATACCTGAACCAGCCACTTCAAAGGGAAAATTAGCATGGGATATCATTAGAGATCACATAGTAGGACTTATATTGTCTAGTGTTGATCATGACACTGTGTTGGCTATATCGGACATTGATTGTCCTCACCCACTTTGGACACGTCTTTGGGAGATCTATGGAGACCCAAATCTCTCTCCATTCCCAGAGGATCCTGCTTCAGATTGTCTCTTACCCATTGCTTGGAGAGAGAATACACCCTTTGATCATGATACTTTAGAGGAGCTTGAGTATTTAGACACCCTTACATGTTCCGATGGATCAGAGGCTTGTCTCACAGTTCCTACTCTTCAGACTGAGACTTCATCAGCATCTCCTGTTGTTCCTGATTCAGTGTAGCAGGGCATCATTCACCTTCCAGACATAGCTACTTTGGACTCTTATCTTGCAGACATATCTTTCTTGTTTGTTGAGTCCTATATTGCAGATTTGGAGGATTATTTTGAGGACATTCATCTCCTCTACCTTGACAGTCAGGTTATCACTGTACACCCACCATTATCAGTGCATTCAGAGGTTGCATTTCAGGATTCTCCACATCCGTTTGGATTTGACATCATTTGTTTCAGTTCAGACAGCGAGATTCTTCAGCATCCTATCATGGCACACATCTTGAGACAGATTGGTTCATCACTCTTCACAGGGTTTCTTCGACATCGTCCTTTGGATCCGTTTCTTCCCAAGGGGAGGAATATCATTTGCTGCTTCAGGATCTCCTTTTGGATTCTACATCAGGCATCTACCATTGTGACAGGAGTTTCTTCATTGTGGGGGGGGCTTCTTCTCTCTTTCTATCTCTCCTATGGAGACCATTGTATATGTACTTATATGATAGAAGTTGTCTATGGGGGGTATCATATAATCCACCTCCTATCCTTCTTTCATTAGTGCATTTCATTCCTTTCTTTTCTCTCTTTTGGAGTAGAGTTTTTCCCATGAGGTTTTCTCTATTTCTCCACTTTATAGAGATTTGGTTGTATTCGGGTACCTGATCAGGCCTAGTTGTCGGGACCCAATTTTTACTTTCATGTATTGTAGTTACATTTTCTTTCTTGCACATGTTTGTAGCTACACTTTTGCTCATCTTAAGGGGGGGTGTTAGAGTAAAGGTTTTAACTTAATTATATTAATTAAGTTACCTTTATTCCTCTCTTAAGATTTCACTTAGATGCATATTGTGACATTTAATAATTATATTAATTATTAAATGTTTTCCTATTAGGGTTAACTTTTTAAGTTTTGCTTGATCTCCTTTTAAGGATTGATCTTTGTAAATATTCATTCAATTGTTCTAATAATAGATCTCTGATATTACAGAGCTTCAAACCCTCGCTTTCTTTTTCCTCTATTCTCTTCCTTGTGACAGGTATCCCTTTGCATGCAGGTGTTCTTGGACTCTGAAGTTGGATCTGACAACTTCTACAATTCCTTCTTACCATGAGTTATTTAATAATTCATTTATCTACATTATATCATCTTAAACACTTCATGGAGACATATTAGAATCAATTTGGATCACATTAATTACTAAAAATAAATCAAACATTTACTTTATATTCTAGTTTAAACAAGCTAAAGAACTTTCAATCATTAATCAAATCCACTTTAACACTAATGCATTAAGAAGAAATAGATGATTTTCTTTGATAAAATATGAGACAATTTAAATGGTCTCATCAACCTGAGCCTTATCCTTTTCATGGGTTTTATCCTTCATTTGCATCACGTTTTGTTCCTTGGCTGGTTGCTTATCCAATTGTTGATTCTTACTAGGTTGTTGATCAAGCTTCTTTCACATGATTTCCCTAACCACTGGCTCATTGTTAGAACTATCAAATGAGACCTTCTTTGCTACTGCATCTTGGGCTGGTTTAGATGATGTAGTCCCATTCACTGATCAAAAGAAGGCATTCCTAATGGTGAGTACTCTTAGCAGTTAAAAAGATGATAGGATCACTTTTACCTTCTTTAATTCTTCCACCACATACTCTCCCATCTATTCAACATCTGCCTTAAATGAATTTCCTTTAGTGGGATCAACAGGTTTTTATTTGGTAGGATCAGGTTGTCTATTTATATTAAAGTATTAATCAGGAACCCTAGGGTAGGGAAGATTATTGCTAGCATTTGGATTAGGTGGTGTACTGAAATTATTGGGTGGTATAGAGGTCATGAATGGACCACCAACTTGTTTATTTCTCAAGTTATAGGGGGTTGAGCGTTGATGGAACATGTGAACCTCTTCCTCTCATTTGTTTTCCTCATCCTTAGGACCATTATCTACCAAATCAAACACTTGAGACAAAGTTATTTTATTACATACCTCACCTGCTTTGCCTCCCTTTTCCGTAGTCTCCTTCTTGGGCTCATTATTATCACCTTGAGATAATGACGCCTAATTGATAATCACGACCGAATAATATAGCTCTGAGGGTACTATTTTCTATAGCTTGAACTATCAATAGTATTTTTCAACTACACTTGAAAGATTGCAGCAACAATTTGAAACTCTAGACATTCGAGTTTGGAATGCCTATTAGTTTGATGAGTCCTACACCATCCAGATAGGGTTGCCTCAGCTAGGTATACTCCACTTGTCGGTTTATCTGCATCACTAGGTGGATCAAGTGATGTAGGAACCCCTCCATTGTTGGTTCTGGTGTTCCATGTTCAATTTTTCCTTTGGGGCTGCCTTCTTTCAAAACTTTGTTCGGAATTCTGACCTTGTTCATAATTTTTCCCTAAAGATGGACCTGAATCACGATTGTCTCTATGGTAGCTGGCCTAAATGCTTCTTTAGGAAGCTTGCAACTAATTGTTCTAGTTTATTAAGTGAGTAACTTTAGTTGTCAACTTCTTCACTTGTTCAACCAATTTATCAATTCATTCATTGTTCGAGTTGCCCTACGTTGGCATGAAAGTTTGGAGGAAGATGAGATGTGTTGTAGAAAATTTTTGTTGAGTAGCTGGAGCTTCGAATTTTTTTAGGTATGAAGGTATGTTATGCTATTGTGAAAAGGTCTATTGATTCAAAATTTACAGATAACTAGGTATGGGTGGAGCCTGATTCAATGGAGGCCATGGATGCGACATGATGGGTAGATGAGGAACCTAATTCATCAGTGGAGTTTGATGAGCTAAGGCATGGCTGAGTCCATGGATTTTTCCAGGGTTGGCAATAACTCCCAATGAAGGTAATGGACCATCCAAATGTTGTCCCAAATATGTGCTCACCTTCACTGCTTCTACATAAGCATCCACTAGGTGTGTAGGAGGCTAATGCATTTGCTTAACTAAGGTTGAGGTGAGGTTATCCAAGGTAGAGTAATATAATGCCCTTGTTGAAGGATCATCAACCACATAAGGTGGTTGTAATCTCATGTATGCTCGATGAAATATGTTGTTGAAAGAGCTAATTGTCTCATTAACCTCCCTTCAAAAAGACATAAATTGCTAATATAGATCAGTGGGGCTGATTGAAATTTTGAATTTCTATAGGAATGCATCCTTTATCAGGTTCCAAGAGGTGATGGACCCTATAGGAAGATGAATATACCAATAAAACACTTCATCTCCCAGTAAATATGGGAAGAGCTTGCATGCAACATCTTCATGTTCAATTTTTCTGTCCTTGAGGGTATTTTGGAAGATTTTAATTTGTTCTTCTATTGTCCTCTAAGGATTGTTCAAGTGGAATTTAGAGAAAAAATGTTCTAAATTCTTTGGCATATCATGGTAGTCATTAAAGGAAAATGGTGATGGATTGTTTCTCAACCAAGCCATTGGTGGAGGTGGGGGTGGTAATGGCTGAGTTGCCACAAATTGAGGTTGAGATATGGTGGTTGTAATAGTGTTTTGGATGTGGCTGGTAAATGGGGAAAAAGTTGGTTGGGGTGAAAGAGAAGATAGAGACAGAGGGGATGGAGGTCAAGTGGGTGGTACTAATGTTGAAGCTTCCCCTTTCTTGGCTCTCCTAGCCCTGGTAGGGGGTCTTTAGCTCTTGGAATTCTCCCTTACCTAGTGTGGATCCGGTTACCCTATAGAATCTTGGTGGAGAGAATGATCCAATTCAATCCAGCTCCGCCCAGCTTCCCTCCTTCTAGCGCCAATTCTGTTGATGGGTGTTTTTGCACTTCTCAAAAAAATAAAAAAAACACAAGTGCAATGAATCTCTTGAAAGGTAAGGATCTGAAACTAAGTTTCAGAAAATTACCCCAACGTCTCTCGGATGTTAGGTCATGACTGTGCAAAAAAAACTCAGTTGTTGATGTGTGATCTGCTAGTAATCACAAGGGGCCTTTATGGTTCACAAAGCATGGAAATTATGGGTCTGTAACTGAGTTTCAAAGTTATGGAAATGATGTATAGTAGCTTTAGATTTATGAAAATAGTCTAAAACTCATCTTCTTCATCAATTTTAACCTTACTGTGATGTTGTGATTATATGTTTGAATTCAAAATTAAAAGAAAGAGAAAAAGGTTAAAGGGTTTAGAAGTTGTTCTAACTCTAAAACTATGGGACAACAATAAAAATGGCAGATATTATAGTAGACAGACTCCCCAAACTGAGTTTTGCTTAACCAAGAATCATCTACAGTATAAAAAATCCAGTGCAATATTTTGAGGTTCTTTGCAGATTTTCAGACTGTAACCGTTCACCTTTTAAGCATGAACACATAGTTGAACTTAAGTGCAGCAGGTAAAGGAGCTTAGAATAACTTTACACAACAATTTATCATCAATAAATTACTAATAGTATGAGCTGGAAGTGCATCAAATACTGTAACATGTAGTCACCATCAAAGTTGAACATGAACTAACAATATGAAAATGAACTTAAATAGTAAATAAACTAAACTGAAATAAACATGGAGGCTGAGTCATGCACACACAATGAGCAAACTCAAAGAAATATCAAACTGAAATATTTTCTTATATATTGTTGTAGTGTATTTACACAACAACTCCTCTCTCTTTGAAAATGAGAGGATGCCCCAATTTATAGTTTTAAAAAAGAAAAATGAATGGCCAAGATTAACTTTCAATGAATGGCCCAGATTCATTTTCACTTAGAGTTTTCACATTACCCAATATGAGTACAAAATTTACAATATAAAATAGGCTACTTTGTCTTTTTCCCTATTTTTTCCTTTAGCCTATTTTGTCTTTTAGCTACCCTTTTAAATATTCATCATCTATTATAGGATTTTCAGCTTGTTTTTGCAATGAAGCATAATAGACAAACTTTCCCATAATAGCCTGGAGCTTATCCCATTCTGTAAAGTTAGATTTAGTTATTTTGAAGGTGATCCTTTTGAATTCGTCCACCATCTCATCATGATGCCTTGCACATGTACCTCCTACTTTAACCATTTTCTCTAATTCAAATAAAGCCCGCGTGGAAAAATCTATGAGTTCCATTGACAAAGTGTCACCAGATCCCTGTTCCATTCTTTTATAGAATTCATGCTTTATGGCCTTCTGATCCAATTCCTAGGTTGACATCTTGTATCCTGTCACCATTTCTAATAGTTCATAGAACTCAGCTAAGTGGGAAAAAACATGAGCATGGATAGCATCAAATTCAATTAAATATTTCTGTAGGAACCCCTTCCTGAATTCAAAATTGAATAAGCACACATCGGGCAGCCAATGGTCTTCTTTTGGTAGAGCCAACTCCTTTTCCCAAACTTCTGCGGATAACTTCAGGATGCTCTATAGTTTGGGGTATGTAATTTTGTAAAGATCAGGGAAATATTTACATGTCCCCACTTCCTTCTCAACCTCCTTTTGTAAGACCAGATAATGATTATACATTTTGACTGCATAAAAAATACCTTTATCGCCCATGTCCATTACTCTTTTGAACCATTTGGATGTGGACTTGGTCCAATTCTCCATCCTTCCCATTTTTTTGATCTCCTCCTTTGATAACAAGGTGGGTGCAAGTGATACCATTGGGGCTTCTTCTCTGATTGTGGTCCACTGCTATATGAAGGCTGTCAACTCTACCACTTGCGCTTTTAGCTCTTCCTTTGTGGACTGATCTTTATCCATTTGTTGCAGAATTGTAGTGATAGACCCTTGAAAATAATAAATCTTTTGAGCTCTGGATGCGGGGCCTAGGTTGATAGTCGCTACCTAGTAATCCCTAGCTTGAAGGGTCATTGTAGCTTTATCCATCGCTAGGGTAGCCACTTGCAATATCCTAGAGCCTGACGCGTCTATTGTGATGTGTGATATCACTTTTGGCTTCTTATTTTCTTGCATCTTCACCTAGGCTCAAGCTAATATTTCCTCCAAGTGGGCCTTAGGTTTCAGAAGCATAGGGGCTTTTCTCTTCAATTGCTACTCTAGCCAAGAGGGGACTTGTTAGCCAAGGGATGTAGTGTTGAATTTATCATCCCCTTTCCCTTTATCTCTTAAAATATCTTCCTCCTACTTGGGAGAATCTTCCATATCCTTTTCTATTGCATCTTGCTTCTCTTCTTGTGTCATTCCTTTATCTTTGGTAGGCTCAATGGATTTTTCATTTCTCTAGTTAGTATTTTCCTCTTCTTGAACTAGGTCATCTTTGTTTTTCATCCCCACTTTTCTCCTCTTCATCTTGCTCTCCTTTTGGAGGGACATCTTTATTTTGTAGGCCTTTATATTTGTCATCCTTTAGGAGTTCATCCCTTTTCTCCACATTGATTTATGTATTAATTCTTTCTTCTTCGGAGTGGTGCTCCCCTGGACTCACTTCTTTATCATCATGCTCTTCAGGCTACTCACCCTCGGGTTCTTAATTTGAGATTTCTACATCATAGTGGGCGTCAAATCCACTCATTTCTCCGTCTTTGGGTGTTTTTTTCCCTTATTCATTAGAAGCTACTTCATCTAGATCAATTATTTTGCCCTCCTTGACATGATCGTAATAGTCATCACGATCTAAATCCTCGGGCTCCTCAGTGGCATTCGTTGCTTCTTTAGGTTGCTCCCCGCTTAGTCTCTCCATATCTTCATAGATTTGCATTGTGTCTTCCATATTGGGTGGCTCAATAGGAGGTGGAAAGATGATTAATGATGTTGTAAGCTGAGCCATAAGTAGTTTGACCTAGGGATTCAAAATAACCTTTGAAAATTGAGGTGGCATATTTTACAAATAAGAGACAAAAGTCTCAAGAAAAGTAATAGGTGTCATAGAGGTTGTAGAAATAGAAGGTGGAAAGGTAGAGAGATTTAGTAATGGAGGTGGAAGGGAGGAAGATGATAGAGAATAAGTGGTGGAAGAATAGGAATCAAGCATGACCACGGGCATAGTCGGAGAGGCAGAGGCGAGGTGGACAAAGATGTCCACAGTGGGTGGAGATGGCACTTGCAATGATAGTGGAGTGGAGGAAGATGGTGCAATGTCGGTAGTTGGAATCACAGAGGTGGCAGGTGGAGGAGAGTGTGGTTGCTCAACTTCTTCCTCCTATGGTGGGGAATCCTCCTCCTAGATGGCAGGAATATTGAGGATGAAGGTTCCCATTCTCTTGGGCTTCTTGGGTGATCTTTTCCCCTCAACAACCTTCCTAGTGTATACTTTCTACTTGGGCTTCCTCTTCGATGCATCCTTTCTTTTCTTTGATCTAGTGACAGGCGGAGACTTAGGAGCCTCAATTAAAGAAATCACAATAGCACCACTATCTATCTCACTTTCAATATCATCTTCTAACTCTCCATATATCAGCTCCATGCCGTGTTGTTGCAATTGGGCTATTTGATCATCCATCCATTTCTTAGTCCTTTGTTTTACTAGGTGAGTGACAATATCTAAATACTTGATCTCTAGCTTTGTAAAGTCAATCACTGGCAATGGAACATTGGTGAGAGCGTTGTATCTTTCATCGAGAATATTATCATCTTCCACCACCTAGTCAAGGACTGGGAACAAATCAATAGACTTGATTTTTTTTTTTCATTCTCATGTAATATCTCCTTCTGACCTCATGGTCATCATCACAATTCACCCAAAAGTCCTCAACATGTAGCCTATGGGTGTATTTCCTTCCAACTTGCTTCTTTAGTTTTCCTAGAGAGTCCAAGCCTCCCCTCTTTGTGTGTAGTTCCAAGTCATACTTGGCGAGCTCCTTCTCTGATTTTTCTGCATATAGGGCAATGGGGTATGAATATAATCCTTGGCCAAAAGCAATAGGGTATGGATCCCCAACATAGTGCTTGTCTTTTAGCAACAAATGGGAAGTCTGTAACTATCAAGTGAGCTCTAATAGGATTATCCTATCACTGGGGTACCTTGGCAACCTATATGGAAACCCTGAGAATCCTTCTGCCCTTATGTAGGTAAACTTGGGGAACTAAATGGACTAGTACCCAAAGCCTTTAACCAACACCTTCACACTGTGATACATCCTTCTATGATAGTCCTTTGATAGAGTCTGAAAAATGTGCATGATGAAGGAATCGTTGACCCACCTGTAGTCCTTATAATTTTTGTATTGCAGCTACGGGTAACAATTGTAGACGGGGTTTTGCCCCTTCTTTGTTCCGAATTGACCAAACAATCCAATACTTTGTAAGGGAACATGAGAGATAGAAGATACACAAGATATGAAGTCATATAAAACTCCTTGGTCTTCTTCACAACAAAAAAATGATTATGCAAATTCTCATAGATTATCTTTGCCCAGTGAAACTTAGCTTCACCTCGAAGGATCTCTTCCACGAAGTATAACATCCATTCCTCGAAGGTTGAGGTGGGGAGTCCCATTACTCTACTAAGTAGTCTCATGAGGTCATTGACCTCTTCTACAAAGTTACTTTAATACAACTTTTGAGGTACTTTGTTGGCACTACCCCTCTTGTCGAGCAACCATGTTTGGTTTATGGTTCTCTTACAGCTGGTTGGCTCAACTTCCCACACATTTAGGGAATATTCTTTCTCCATTTCCTCCATCTTGTCAAATAACAGGATTCTGAATGTTCTCCCAATTGACATGGGAGTCAAATCAGCTAGCACTCTTCCATCCAAGGTAACTATTCTTCTAGATTATGGGTGGTAGCATTCCCTGCACGTGAAGACCAACTCTAGGCTGATCAAGGCTAGAGGAAAACATGTTGCCTTTGCAATTCCACTCTTCTTTATCCTCAAAGCCTCCTCAATTTTTGGGTCAACCATGACCCACTGTTTGAATTTGTCTATGCTAACATGTCCTAAATATGTATATGTTACTTTGTCCCAATTGGAGGTAATCTTTGAGGTGCACTCGACCCCATGAAATTTGTACTTCATCTTGGCTGTATCCTTTTAAACCTTTGTAGCCCTCACACTCTTCTTGGTATTATTAGTCTTCTCAACTGGTTCCATCAATATTGAACAAAGAGCACATAGTAAATGCCTCCAAAAATCAAGAGAGTTAAATGTTAGTTGAATCATGCTAAAATTTTATTAGATGCATCCATATACCTCAACGAGACCATTATATTCATCAAATTTTATCATTTTATGCTCATTTGTAAAGTTTGTAGTTTTGCAGGTTTAATGATGCAGGTTTCCGCCTTTCAAAATCCACTAGTGATTCAGACGTAGGAAACAGCTGAGGGAGCATGACAACCCGTAAACGAAGTTCCATAGGGATATTCTTGCATTGTCAAAACTTCAAGTTGTTTCAATGCAATTTCATTAAGTCACATGTGAAAGGTAGATTGAAGTGTTTTTGGATTAGTTTACTTGGTCAAAGTCACACCTTAGGTTGATGTGAAATCCCATGATGCAGATGCTACCCTTTAGAAGGTTGTTCGAGTTTCACCATTAACAATGACTTTGGGGCTGTAGTGACCCATAGACAGAGTTCTGCATGATGCAACCTACAATGTCTTCACACTTGGTAAATTTTGTTCAAGTCCTTTAAGCACACGGAGAATAGGGCGGAGGCTCATGTTTGATTACCTCTTTTAGAGATTGCGACACTTTGGTTAATGAAAAATATTGGTATGTAGAAGCTATCAGGGTAAATTTCATCAAGTGTTTGACAACTAAAATGCAACTTTGGTGGAACGACATCCTATGGGCATAGTTCCACATGGAGAAACCCGCATTGGAATTTTGACTTAGAATTTTTCATTTTCACTCAATGGGGTCAACGTGATTATATCATGATCTGATGCTTACATCATCAGGGATTGGCTTGAGTGTACTCATGGAATGTGAGAGTAGAAGTTCCCAGGCAGATTTTTGTCTTTCATTTTCCATTAAGTGATGGTTGAGGTGGGATGACCTTCTACCAACAACCCATAGGGACGGTTCCACAAATGCCTTTGGACTTGGTGATTTCAATTTTTTGGTTTGACATCTACAAACAGGGTTGGGGAAGAAGCCACTAAGCAGAGCACCATTTGCATTTTTTTGTTTATGGTGGTTGGAGCCTGTCATTTTTCCACCTTCGGCATCCCGCATGGAATGACCCATACAGGCCTCAGACTTAGTATTTTTTCAAAGTTTTGGTTAGTGCTTGTAGAGATGGATACTGTGGAAGTCCTTGGTGGGAAAGCTATGTGTGTTTTTCCATTGTGTAACAGCTTGGTTTGAAGGAGTTCTGCTAGTGGAGACCAGCAATAAAGAGCCTGCAATGGTCCAAAGACTTAATCATTTAGCACATTTTGACCCAAAAAGATTGCGACAAATGGATGGGTGGGACCCACTTTCCGGGTGGATGACGATATTTTTCTATTGGGATTCATCCTAAACTAAGAGGACCTTCGCCTATGGAATTCATCATGGAGGGTTCCATAAGGGCTTAGTTTTAAAGCATTTATTCCTTTGATTTTAAAACTCTCAGGAGTTTATCCACCATAGACTTGGCTATAGGAATGAGGAGTACAAAGGTCATTTGTGCTATTTTCATTTGAACAGTGTCCTAATAGTGAGGTCCCGTGAGTAAAATCCTGCAACAAAACTTTACTTAGGGACTCTCTGAGGAAAAAGGGTTCGTTAACTACTGGATAACCTAGGCCTTGAATTTAAGGGGCAGTGAGGTTTGTTTCACTTTGGTCACATTCAATTAAAACCTTACTAAATATTCAACACCCCTTGGCTCTAGGAAACCCTAGCGAGCAATCTTCTTAGAAAATTTAGTAACACAGAGGCCAAAAAAGATTCGATTTCATACCTTTATCGTGCATACAAAGGAGGCAACCAAAGCTTGATCCCTTAAAGTTTCTTGCACACATAGTCATCTCTTCTTCTCTTCAAATTCAAAATTCTTGGGTGGAAAATGATAGTTGGGTGGTTCTATTTATAGACCTGACCACCATTAATGTGATAATTAATTACAGTGGCCTCGAAATACATGTGCAGGTATGGGTGTAAGAACATGCAAGGTGGAAGGTGCTAGGTTGAAGTCCATGTGGGGATCCAAGGTGTGGAAGCAAAGTGCAGGAATTCTACTGTGGAAGGATGAGAAGGGAGAAAATAAATAGTAAAATAAAATGATGTGATGAAAATATTCAGTCTGTGCCAGTGTTTCTGGGTCAGAATTAAGATGGTGGTCAGTCTAGAATATTATTGCAAAAGGCACAACAAGATTAAAATGGTGAAAATACTTTGTATCTATATTCAATTTTTCTAATTCCTTTAAAATTGAATATCAATAGCTAGCAATTGATATTAGAAATTCAAATAATAAAATATCAACACCAACATATTCAAATTAAGTACTCTTTACAAACCTTAAAATTACTGATTTTAGGCTAATAAAATAAAATATTACTTACATTGATTTAGTCCCAACTTTCACCCAATAATAATATTTAAATATTTAAATACCTATCCAATTAGATAAATAATATTTCCCATGCATTTAGAGTGTCGAATTAGGTGCCTGAAAATTTCCTGCAACAAGCCAAAAATGAAACAAAATAGGCAAATGAAATTAAAAAAAAAATTGTGATGCAAGATTTCCATAAACCCCTAGATGCTCTTGTTGGAAAGAGACACTGCAATTTTTTTCTAGTGTTGTAATTGATGGCAACACTTGTTAGTAATTCAATTCACACATCAGCATTTGTTCATACTGACAGACAGATTGAAGACAGACACGCTAGAATAGAGCATTTGACATATTTGTGTTCATCGATTCATATGCAATTTTTTTGTTATCTTTTTGAGTTGTGGATCTCAGGGAAGGTTTTTTTGTATATGATCTATGTTATCTATGAATCTTAGTGCATCATATCAATCTGTGTGCAAGTTAGAAGATTTGGTTGATTAGTTTTTTGTTTATCAATGCAAGAAGGCCGACTTGGTGAATGAAGCATGTTGCAGATATTCAAGTAGTAATTGTTTAAGTGTTTTTGTGTTTGATCATTTTGATTTGGGTCCTCACTATGTTGTGGGTGACTTTGGTAGGTGCGCATTGAAAATTAATTATGATGTGAGCATAGTTTGTAAATATTTTTTATGTTTTATTGAAGCTGACATGTAGCGATTAAATCCTTAGTAGCAGATATATATAAGCAATTGATAATATCATTTTGGTGTGTGTAAGAAGTGATTTAATGTGTGTTGCAAATTTTAGAGAGATTGTAGAGTGATTATTCATAGTTTCACTTGTGTAATAAGGATTTTGTGATGTGAGCAGAAGAGAAAAATTAGACAGAAGGTCCAAAATTCAATTGATGAGCTTAACTGGAACTGTAATCAGGCATTTGTAGATGCTACTTTCTTAGTTCAAATATTTTGGATGTTATCCAAATAATTTTGTAAGGCAATAAGCCTTTTTGTTTTGTTTTGAGCAGTGAGCTCTAGACAGTGTGCCTGAATGCAAGTGCATTCCCATTTTTGTAAACATCCTTTTGAGTATACTCAGATAATATTGTGGATTGACCTCCACCGTGGTTTTTCCCCTAATAGGGTTTCCCCATAAAAATCCTTGTGTTATGGTGTTGTGGTTGTTTGTTTTATGTTCATGCATCTTTCTCTAGGTTGAATGTTATAAGTGCTTTGAAGATCAGATTAATAAAGTTAAAAATTGCAGAACACTGATTCAGTCTCCCTCTCAGTGTTCCTTGATTCCAACAATTGGTATCAAAGCCTAGTTCCTCAGAAGAAGTTTAAAAGCTTGGTGAAGATTTTGGAAAGTGTGTTAATGGATTCAAGTAGTCTTCAATAGAAACTTTTGGTGGCCCTAGATGATCTTGATCAGTCAAAATCCAAAGTTCAGGAAGTGCAGGAAAACCTCATGAATGCTGAGAAATTCATTGAGTCATTGAAAGATAAAATAAATAAGTCCAGGGAGAAGAGAAGAGAACTCTATGATCAGGTCAAGCTAAAAGAGAGTAAAAGCATTGAAGATGAACAACTAATTCAAGCCTTGAAGGAAAAGACAAAAGAATGTGAAAAGCTTACTAGAGATAATGTTGTCCTGAAGCATGAGATGGAATCTATTATGGTGAGGATGACAAAAGAGATTGAAGACAAAAAGAAGAATGAAGAGAAGCTTGCCTAGTCCTTGAAGGAGAAATATGAAGAATGCAGTTGAATCACTGATGGATTCAATTAGTTGGAGCTTGAATTGGAACAATCCAAAAATAATGAAGAAGAGCTTGAAAAGTAGATTGTTGATCTCAAAGATGAACTTGCTACTACAAATGAATTCAAGGAGAAGTTCAAGATTAGCTTAGCCAAGCTTGATGAATTGATTAAAATTCAGAGGATTGAAGGTGACAAGTGAAGTCTTGGATATGAGGAAGGAGAAAGTTCCAAATCTGGACAAAGGAGATTCAGGCAAGAAAATTAGATGAAAAAAGCTGGAAGGTATCTGGTAAGACAACCTAATGCTCAAAGACTCAATGGTTACTTTTTTTTTTGCAATAAATTTGGTCATATGGCTACTCCATGTAGAATTAGAATGAATTCAAGTGGTCCATCATTTTTCGGCCAGTGTTTCAATTGCAATAAGTATGGTCATAAATCAAATCAATGCAGAAATATGATGAACAACCTTTATAGAGATGTCAGATGTTATACATGCAGTAGATTTGGCCATATTGCTAAGTAGTGCAGATCAAGAGAAAATCAATGGAACAATTGGTTTGGACAAAGAAATGTGGTGTGCTACAATTGCAACAAATCCAGTCACATTGCTAGACTTTGCAGAAGAGGTCCGGTAAATCAAAGGAGAAACATACAAAAGGATGAAAAGGGAAAAGGAAAGGTTACTATAGATGAAATCAGGAAGCAAATGAAGAAGATATGGGTGAAAAAGAGTCCCTCTGTTGTAGGAAATGATTCCATGCCAGATCCTGGATCTGGTAATTCCTCTAGGAATTAGTTTTAGGCCTCTAGCCTAGGGGGAGTTCTCAAGAAAATTCTTCAAACCCCCTTTCGGTAGTTGGTACCAGGATATAGATGAGTGCAGTGAATGCATTGATGATCTACATATGTTGTTGAAACAATTGGAGAGAGTATTTATGCAGAATTGAAGGTCCACAGAAGAGTTATCCTTCATAGAGTATGGAAACAGGGTATTCGGATGAGTTAGGGAAAAAGCATTTATTGCGACAAAAATTTAGGTGTGTGAATGGTAAAAGGTCATTTGTATCCCTCATTTGTCACTTTGCACCTTGAGAAGAATAATTTTGGAGAGTTGTGAAGCAAACTTTGGTGAAACTTGGAAAAGATTCAAGTGTGAAGGTGATTCGGCGATCAAACCCTAATTCGGCGAAAAGGTATTTATCGAGAAAAATTGTGAACTTGTGAATTTGTGAAAATGGTTGCTCCATTGGTAGTTGATATCAAGGATAGACCCCATCCAAAATTCAAGTGGCATCTTTTCAAATTTGTTGAGACTAAGCCCCTAGATGCATTCTCGTCTGTTCTGTACGGTGTCTTGCATATTGAAGACTTTAGGGTATACATTCATGCTAATATTGATGAGTTGGGAAGCTCGCAGTTGTTGAATTTGTATACAAACCATATAGTTGGAGAAGAAATTCAAATTTTTCATGTTTGAAGAAAACGAGTGCGTCCAGTATATTTTGAGCCGAGTTCATGCTAAATTTATGTGGTTGAGTCAACCTTTCAAGATTACAAAAGAATCCATAAGCGCTGTTACAATTTTAAATTCCTCTAGTGGGTTGCCGATCTTGAAGTCCGTGAAAAATTAGATAGTTACTAATGCAACTGGTTCGATGTTTGATAAAAGATCTATGAAAATTGATGATATCATTGAAGTGGATGTCAAATTTTCATCTATGGTCATTG
>VDFB02000017.1:112586569-112624947 GCA_007258455.2 Sequoia sempervirens | reverse complement strand
CGGGGCCTAGGTTGATAGTCGCTACCTAGTAATCCCTAGCTTGAAGGGTCATTGTAGCTTTATCCATCGCTAGGGTAGCCACTTGCAATATCCTAGAGCCTGACGCGTCTATTGTGATGTGTGATATCACTTTTGGCTTCTTATTTTCTTGCATCTTCACCTAGGCTCAAGCTAATATTTCCTCCAAGTGGGCCTTAGGTTTCAGAAGCATAGGGGCTTTTCTCTTCAATTGCTACTCTAGCCAAGAGGGGACTTGTTAGCCAAGGGATGTAGTGTTGAATTTATCATCCCCTTTCCCTTTATCTCTTAAAATATCTTCCTCCTACTTGGGAGAATCTTCCATATCCTTTTCTATTGCATCTTGCTTCTCTTCTTGTGTCATTCCTTTATCTTTGGTAGGCTCAATGGATTTTTCATTTCTCTAGTTAGTATTTTCCTCTTCTTGAACTAGGTCATCTTTGTTTTTCATCCCCACTTTTCTCCTCTTCATCTTGCTCTCCTTTTGGAGGGACATCTTTATTTTGTAGGCCTTTATATTTGTCATCCTTTAGGAGTTCATCCCTTTTCTCCACATTGATTTATGTATTAATTCTTTCTTCTTCGGAGTGGTGCTCCCCTGGACTCACTTCTTTATCATCATGCTCTTCAGGCTACTCACCCTCGGGTTCTTAATTTGAGATTTCTACATCATAGTGGGCGTCAAATCCACTCATTTCTCCGTCTTTGGGTGTTTTTTTCCCTTATTCATTAGAAGCTACTTCATCTAGATCAATTATTTTGCCCTCCTTGACATGATCGTAATAGTCATCACGATCTAAATCCTCGGGCTCCTCAGTGGCATTCGTTGCTTCTTTAGGTTGCTCCCCGCTTAGTCTCTCCATATCTTCATAGATTTGCATTGTGTCTTCCATATTGGGTGGCTCAATAGGAGGTGGAAAGATGATTAATGATGTTGTAAGCTGAGCCATAAGTAGTTTGACCTAGGGATTCAAAATAACCTTTGAAAATTGAGGTGGCATATTTTACAAATAAGAGACAAAAGTCTCAAGAAAAGTAATAGGTGTCATAGAGGTTGTAGAAATAGAAGGTGGAAAGGTAGAGAGATTTAGTAATGGAGGTGGAAGGGAGGAAGATGATAGAGAATAAGTGGTGGAAGAATAGGAATCAAGCATGACCACGGGCATAGTCGGAGAGGCAGAGGCGAGGTGGACAAAGATGTCCACAGTGGGTGGAGATGGCACTTGCAATGATAGTGGAGTGGAGGAAGATGGTGCAATGTCGGTAGTTGGAATCACAGAGGTGGCAGGTGGAGGAGAGTGTGGTTGCTCAACTTCTTCCTCCTATGGTGGGGAATCCTCCTCCTAGATGGCAGGAATATTGAGGATGAAGGTTCCCATTCTCTTGGGTGATCTTTTCCCCTCAACAACCTTCCTGGTGTATACTTTCTACTTGGGCTTCCTCTTCAATGCATCCTTTCTTTTCTTTGATCTAGTGACAGGCGGAGACTTAGGAGCCTCACTTAAAGAAATCACAATAGCACCACTATCTGTCTCACTTTCAATATCATCTTCTAACTCTCCATATATCAGCTCCATGCCCTGTTGTTGCAATTGGGCTATTTGATCATCCATCCATTTCTTAGTCCTTTGTTTTACTAGGCGAGCGACAATATCTAAATACTTGATTTGTAGCTTTGTAAATTCAATCACTGGCAATGGAACATTGGCGAGAGCATTGTATCTTTCATCGAGAATATTATCATCTTCCACCACCTGGTCAAGGACTGGGAAGAAATCAATAGACTTGATTTTTTTTTTTTCATTCTCATGTAATATCTCCTTCTGACCTCGTGGTCATCATCACAATTCACCCAAAAGTCCTCAACATGTAGCCTATGGGTGTATTTCCTTCCAACTTGCTTCTTTAGTTTTCCTAGAGGGTCCAAGCCTCCCCTCTTTGTGTGTAGTTCCAAGTCATACTTGGCGAGCTCCTTCTATGATTTTTCTGCATATAGGGCAATGGGGTATGAATATAATCCTTGGCCAAAAGCAATAGGGTATGGATCCCCAACACAGTGCTTGTCTTTTAGCAACAAATGGGAAGTCTGTAACTATCAAGTGAGCTCTAATAGGATTATCCTGTCACTGGGGTACCTTGGCAACCGATATGGAAACCCTGAGAATCCTTTTGCCCTTATGTAGGTAAACTTGGGGAACTAAATGGACTAGTACCCAAAGCCTTTAACCAACACCTTCACACTGTGATACATCCTTCTATGATAGTCCTTTGATAGAGTCTGAAAAATGTGCATGATGAAGGAATCGTTGACCCACCTGTAGTCCTTCTTATAATTTTTGTATTATAGCTACGGGTAACAATTGTAGACGGGGTTTTTCCCCTTCTTTGTTCCGAATTGACCAAACAATCCAATCCTTTGTAAGGGAACATGAGAGATAGAAGATACACAAGATAGGAAGTCATATAAAACTCCTTGGTCTTCTTCACAACAAAAAAATGATTATGCAAATTCTCATTGATTATCTTTTCCCAGTGAAACTTAGCTTCACCTCAAAGGATCTCTTCCATGAAGTATAACATCCATTCCTCGAAGGTTGAGGTGGGGAGTCCCATTACTCTGCTAAGTAGTGTCGTGAGGTCATTGACCTCTTCTACAAAGTTACTTTGATACAACTTTTGAGGTACTTTGTTGGCACTACCCCTCTTGTCGAGCAACCATGTTTGGTTTATGGTTCTCTTACAGCTGGTTGGCTCAACTTCCCACACATTTAGGGAATATTCTTTCTCCATTTCCTCCATCTTGTCAAATAACAGGATTCTGAATGTTCTCCCAATTGACATGGGAGTCAAATCAGCTAGCACTCTTCCATCCAAGGTAACTATTCTTCTAGATTATGGGTGGTAGCATTCCCTGCACGTGAAGACCAACTCTAGGCTGATCAAGGCTAGAGGAAAACATGTTGCCTTTGCAATTCCACTCTTCTTTATCCTCAAAGCCTCCTCAATTTTTGGGTCAACCATGACCCACTGTTTGAATTTGTCTATGCTAACATGTCCTAAATATGTATATGTTACTTTGTCCCAATTGGAGGTAATCTTTGAGGTGCACTCGACCCCATGAAATTTGTACTTCATCTTGGCTGTATCCTTTTAAACCTTTGTAGCCCTCACACTCTTCTTGGTATTATTAGTCTTCTCAACTGGTTCCATCAATATTGAACAAAGAGCACATAGTAAATGCCTCCAAAAATCAAGAGAGTTAAATGTTAGTTGAATCATGCTAAAATTTTATTAGATGCATCCATATACCTCAACGAGACCATTATATTCATCAAATTTTATCATTTTATGCTCATTTGTAAAGTTTGTAGTTTTGCAGGTTTAATGATGCAGGTTTCCACCTTTCAAAATCCACTAGTGATTCAGACGTAGGAAACAGCTGAGGGAGCATGACAACCCGTAAATGAAGTTCCATAGGGATATTCTTGCATTGTCAAAACTTCAAGTTGTTTCAATGCAATTTCATTAAGTCACATGTGAAAGGTAGATTGAAGTGTTTTTGGATTAGTTTACTTGGTAAAAGTCACTCCTTAGGTTGATGTGAAATCCCATGATGCAGATGTCGCCCTTTAGAAGGTTGTTCGAGTTTTTCCATTAACAATGACTTTGGGGCTGTAGTGACCCATAGACAGAGTTCTGCATGATGCAACCTACAATGTCTTCACACTTGGTAAATTTTGTTCAAGTCCTTTAAGCACACGGAGAATAGGGCAGAGGCTCATGTTTGATTACCTCTCTTAGAGATTGCGACACTTTGGTTAATGAAAAATATTGGTATGTAGAAGCTATCAGGGTAAATGTCGTCAAGTGTTTGACAACTAAAATGTGGCTTTGGTGGAACAACGTCCTATGGGCATAGTTCCACATGGAGAAACCCGCATTGGCTTTTGACTTAGAATTTTTCATTTTCACTCGATGGGGTCAACGTGATTATATCATGATCTGATGCTTACATCATCACGGATTGGCTTGAGTGTACTCATGGAATATGAGAGTAGAAGTTCCCAGGAAGATTTTTGTCTTTCATTTTCCATTAAGTGATGGTTGAGGTGGGATGACCTTCTGCCAACAACCTATAGGGACGGTTCCACAAATTCCTTTGGACTTGGTGATTTCAATGTTTTGGTTTGACATCTACAAACAGGGTTGGGGAAGAAGCCACTAAGCAGAGCACCATTTGCATTTTTTTATTTATGGTGGTTGGAGCCTGTCATTTTTCCACCTTCGGCATCCCGCATGGAATGACCCATACAGGCCTCAGACTTAGTATTTTTTCAAAGTTTTGGTTAATGCTTGTAGAGATGGATACTGTGGAAGTCCTTGGTGGGAAAGCTATGTGTGTTTTTCCATTGTGTAACAGCTTGGTTTGAAGGAGTTCTGCTAGTGGAGACCAGCAATAAAGAGCCTGTAATGGTCCAAAGACTTAATCATTTAGCACATTTTGACCCAAAAAGATTGTGACAAATGGATGGGTGGGACCCACTTTCCGGGTGGATGACGATATTTTTCTATTGGGATTCATCCTAAACTAAGAGGACCTCCGCCTATGGAATTCAACATGGAGGGTTCCATAAGGGCTCAATTTTAAAGAATTTATTCCTTTGATTTTAAAACTCTCAGGAGTTTATCCACCATAGACTTGGCTATAGGAATGAGGAGTACAAAGGTCATTTGTGCTATTTTCGTTTGAACAATTTCCTAAGAGTGAGGTCTCGTGAGTAAAATCCTGCAACAAAACTTTACTTAGGGACTCTCTGAGGAAAAAGGGTTCGTTAACTACTGGATAACCTAGGCCTTGAATTTAAGGGGAAGTGAGGTTTGTTTCACTTTGGTCACATTCAATTAAAACCTTACTAAATATTCAACACCCCTTGGCTCTAGGAAACCCTAGCGAGCAATCTTCCTAGAAAATTTAGTAACACAGAGGCCAAAAAAGATTCGATTTCATACCTTTATCGTGCATACAGAGGAGGCAACCAAAGCTTGAGCCCTTAAAGTTTCTTGCACACGTAGTCATCTCTCCTTCTCTTCAAATTCAAAATTCTTGGGTGGAAAATGATAGTTGGGTGGTTCTATTTATAGACCTGACCACCATTAATGCGATAATTAATTACAGTGGCCTCGAAATACATGTGCAGGTATGGGTGTAAGAACATGCAAGGTGGAAGGTGCTAGGTTGAAGTCCATGTGGGGATCCAAGGTGTGGAAGCAAAGTGCAGGAATTCTACTGTGGAAGGATGAAGGGAAAATGTCGTAAGCAACGGTAAAGTAGTGATGGAATTCTGCATGTGGAAACCCACAACAGGAAACCTATAGACAGTGAAAGGTAGCATGGCTTCCGCATGGCGAAAACTTGCAAAGATGTTTTTGCAAATGTTTGAAACTTCCCGAAACTTGGAAAATAGTAAGCCATGATTAAGATCTTGCTATTTTCAAGGCACTTGATCAACTTGGGTCAAAATTTGGGGCACAAAAATTGAGGAAAATGTGAACCGACCCAGCAAAGGTAAAACAAGGAAAGGGGGTCCCCGGTCTAAGTGGGGAATGTGTGCAAAAGGCACAACAAGATTAAAATGGTGAAAATACTTTGTATCTATATTCAATTTTTCTAATTCCTTTAAAATTGAATATCAATAGCTAGCAATTGATATTAGAAATTCAAATAATAAAATATCAACACCAACATATTCAAATTAAGTACTCTTTACAAACCTTAAAATTACTGATTTTAGGCTAATAAAATAAAATATTACTTACATTGATTTAGTCCCAACTTTCACCCAATAATAATATTTAAATATTTAAATACCTATCCAATTAGATAAATAATATTTCCCATGCATTTAGAGTGTCGAATTAGGTGCCTGAAAATTTCCTGCAACAAGCCAAAAATGAAACAAAATAGGCAAATGAAATTAAAAAAAAAATTGTGATGCAAGATTTCCATAAACCCCTAGATGCTCTTGTTGGAAAGAGACACTGCAATTTTTTTCTAGTGTTGTAATTGATGGCAACACTTGTTAGTAATTCAATTCACACATCAGCATTTGTTCATACTGACAGACAGATTGAAGACAGACACGCTAGAATAGAGCATTTGACATATTTGTGTTCATCGATTCATATGCAATTTTTTTGTTATCTTTTTGAGTTGTGGATCTCAGGGAAGGTTTTTTTGTATATGATCTATGTTATCTATGAATCTTAGTGCATCATATTGATCTGTGTGCAAGTTAGAAGATTTGGTTGATTAGTTTTTTGTTTATCAATGCAAGAAGGCCGACTTGGTGAATGAAGCATGTTGCAGATATTCAAGTAGTAATTGTTTAAGTGTTTTTGTGTTTGATCATTTTGATTTGGGTCCTCACTATGTTGTGGGTGACTTTGGTAGGTGCGCATTGAAAATTAATTATGATGTGAGCATAGTTTGTAAATATTTTTTATGTTTTATTGAAGCTGACATGTAGCGATTAAATCCTTAGTAGCAGATATATATAAGCAATTGATAATATCATTTTGGTGTGTGTAAGAAGTGATTTAATGTGTGTTGCAAATTTTAGAGAGATTGTAGAGTGATTATTCATAGTTTCACTTGTGTAATAAGGATTTTGTGATGTGAGCAGAAGAGAAAAATTAGACAGAAGGTCCAAAATTCAATTGATGAGCTTAACTGGAACTGTAATCAGGCATTTGTAGATGCTACTTTCTTAGTTCAAATATTTTGGATGTTATCCAAATAATTTTGTAAGGCAATAAGCCTTTTTGTTTTGTTTTGAGCAGTGAGCTCTAGACAGTGTGCCTGAATGCAAGTGCATTCCCATTTTTGTAAACATCCTTTTGAGTATACTCAGATAATATTGTGGATTGACCTCCACCGTGGTTTTTCCCCTAATAGGGTTTCCCCATAAAAATCCTTGTGTTATGGTGTTGTGGTTGTTTGTTTTATGTTCATGCATCTTTCTCTAGGTTGAATGTTATAAGTGCTTTGAAGATCAGATTAATAAAGTTAAAAATTGCAGAACACTGATTCAGTCTCCCTCTCAGTGTTCCTTGATTCCAACAATTGGTATCAAAGCCTAGTTCCTCAGAAGAAGTTTAAAAGCTTGGTGAAGATTTTGGAAAGTGTGTTAATGGATTCAAGTAGTCTTCAATAGAAACTTTTGGTGGCCCTAGATGATCTTGATCAGTCAAAATCCAAAGTTCAGGAAGTGCAGGAAAACCTCATGAATGCTGAGAAATTCATTGAGTCATTGAAAGATAAAATAAATAAGTCCAGGGAGAAGAGAAGAGAACTCTATGATCAGGTCAAGCTAAAAGAGAGTAAAAGCATTGAAGATGAACAACTAATTCAAGCCTTGAAGGAAAAGACAAAAGAATGTGAAAAGCTTACTAGAGATAATGTTGTCCTGAAGCATGAGATGGAATCTATTATGGTGAGGATGACAAAAGAGATTGAAGACAAAAAGAAGAATGAAGAGAAGCTTGCCTAGTCCTTGAAGGAGAAATATGAAGAATGCAGTTGAATCACTGATGGATTCAATTAGTTGGAGCTTGAATTGGAACAATCCAAAAATAATGAAGAAGAGCTTGAAAAGTAGATTGTTGATCTCAAAGATGAACTTGCTACTACAAATGAATTCAAGGAGAAGTTCAAGATTAGCTTAGCCAAGCTTGATGAATTGATTAAAATTCAGAGGATTGAAGGTGACAAGTGAAGTCTTGGATATGAGGAAGGAGAAAGTTCCAAATCTGGACAAAGGAGATTCAGGCAAGAAAATTAGATGAAAAAAGCTGGAAGGTATCTGGTAAGACAACCTAATGCTCAAAGACTCAATGGTTACTTTTTTTTTTGCAATAAATTTGGTCATATGGCTACTCCATGTAGAATTAGAATGAATTCAAGTGGTCCATCATTTTTCGGCCAGTGTTTCAATTGCAATAAGTATGGTCATAAATCAAATCAATGCAGAAATATGATGAACAACCTTTATAGAGATGTCAGATGTTATACATGCAGTAGATTTGGCCATATTGCTAAGTAGTGCAGATCAAGAGAAAATCAATGGAACAATTGGTTTGGACAAAGAAATGTGGTGTGCTACAATTGCAACAAATCCAGTCACATTGCTAGACTTTGCAGAAGAGGTCCGGTAAATCAAAGGAGAAACATACAAAAGGATGAAAAGGGAAAAGGAAAGGTTACTATAGATGAAATCAGGAAGCAAATGAAGAAGATATGGGTGAAAAAGAGTCCCTCTGTTGTAGGAAATGATTCCATGCCAGATCCTGGATCTGGTAATTCCTCTAGGAATTAGTTTTAGGCCTCTAGCCTAGGGGGAGTTCTCAAGAAAATTCTTCAAACCCCCTTTCGGTAGTTGGTACCAGGATATAGATGAGTGCAGTGAATGCATTGATGATCTACATATGTTGTTGAAACAATTGGAGAGAGTATTTATGCAGAATTGAAGGTCCACAGAAGAGTTATCCTTCATAGAGTATGGAAACAGGGTATTCGGATGAGTTAGGGAAAAAGCATTTATTGCGACAAAAATTTAGGTGTGTGAATGGTAAAAGGTCATTTGTATCCCTCATTTGTCACTTTGCACCTTGAGAAGAATAATTTTGGAGAGTTGTGAAGCAAACTTTGGTGAAACTTGGAAAAGATTCAAGTGTGAAGGTGATTCGGCGATCAAACCCTAATTCGGCGAAAAGGTATTTATCGAGAAAAATTGTGAACTTGTGAATTTGTGAAAATGGTTGCTCCATTGGTAGTTGATATCAAGGATAGACCCCATCCAAAATTCAAGTGGCATCTTTTCAAATTTGTTGAGACTAAGCCCCTAGATGCATTCTCGTCTGTTCTGTACGGTGTCTTGCATATTGAAGACTTTAGGGTATACATTCATGCTAATATTGATGAGTTGGGAAGCTCGCAGTTGTTGAATTTGTATACAAACCATATAGTTGGAGAAGAAATTCAAATTTTTCATGTTTGAAGAAAACGAGTGCGTCCAGTATATTTTGAGCCGAGTTCATGCTAAATTTATGTGGTTGAGTCAACCTTTCAAGATTACAAAAGAATCCATAAGCGCTGTTACAATTTTAAATTCCTCTAGTGGGTTGCCGATCTTGAAGTCCGTGAAAAATTAGATAGTTACTAATGCAACTGGTTCGATGTTTGATAAAAGATCTATGAAAATTGATGATATCATTGAAGTGGATGTCAAATTTTCATCTATGGTCATTGGTTACAAGATCTATCATTCCAGTCAAGATAATTCTGTATCTGGTACAACTATCTATGCAACATATCTGATGGTGAAGGAGAATGCAAAGTATGAACTATGTGAGTTAATTTGAAGTCAGCTTATGGAGAATCTTGGTAAGATCAAGAAGGGTGTTGCCACAATAGTGGTTTACGCTTTCTGGGAGATCCTGATTTTTTCTGAAATCATATATTTTTAGAAAATATAATGATTTAAGCCTTGAAAATTTCCATTTAAAGGATTCCAATTGAGGAGGGTTTTATCAAACCACCTTAGACCAAGCCCCCTTGGATATAACCTCGCTAGTTTTAAACCATACCTATAACTGAGTCTCCTTTACACCTATCAAAATGTTGATAAAAAACCACTTTTGATTTACCTTTTGGGGGATCAAATGAATTCATTTAAAATTTATTTTTTGTAATTATGTAGTCCTTATTATAAGCTTCCAAAAAAGTATAATTTTAATTAAATTAAATTTGATTATTATATTTATTTTTTTATTTCTTGTGAATGTAGGTTTTTCACCGAAAATCAAGCTCTTTGTTCTGCACATGTGGAAAAATAGAAGATTATAATTTTTTTTTTTTAAATATGACTACACCAGATATTGAAGTCCTTGATCTAACAAAAAATAAAATTGAATTTTGATACATACAAAAAAAGTTGTGTTATATGGTCCGCCTACGTCTGAATTGTAATTGGTTTCACTTCGAAACTTGATTAAGGAAAAAATATTAAATAAAAAACTATGAAACCAATTGGAAGCACTAGATATCATAGTTAGAAATCTAAATTCAAAAAAGTTAGAATTTTATCCTTCATGGAAATTTTTTTATGTGTTATACGGTGAGTGTCACTCCTTAAAAATGGTGTTTACTAAAAAAACTAGTTTTTGAAGGAGATGGAAAGAGAAGTGCAATCTGATTCCAAAATTTTTGAAAAAAATATATTTAGGATCTACAGACAAAATGTCACAAATCACTAGTTTGCATCATCTTCAAATTCCTCACGGTTTAGCCGCTATAGGTGTCCGAAAGTGAAGATTTAGTTAGAAAAAATCAATTCAGTGTCCAATTTGGCCAAAAATTGTAAACCACTATTGTGGGATCACCCAGAAAGATAAAAAGAATTCCTTTAAGTATGGTAATCTATTGTTTTGTTTGCTCTTTTATTTCATGAATGAAGTTCCAACAGTTGGAAAAGTGCATTGGCAAGGTGATAAGCTTGTAGTTGTTCAGATTAGAGACATGTTATACGACATTGGTGATAGTAAGACAAGGAAAACTGTTATCTGGGGATATTTCAAGAGTTTTCAGAGTGAGATGCAAGCAAGAAAAATAATTCCTACTTCTATTGTGGAGAATTATAAGGACACAATTTGTTTTATGGATGACAATGATCAATGCTTGATGGAAGCAACAAATCCTAGAATGGTCTGGATTATGTCAATGGGCTATGAAGTTGAGGAAAACATCTTGAACTATATGCACAACATTTGTTGAGTAAGCCTTTGGATCAAACTGAAGAGAGGTTTGAAACCTATGCAAAAAAAGATATGCAATTCCATGAGGAGTTGAAGAAGCCAATGATAGTCTGGAGAGTAAGGAAGGAAGTTGAAGCCTTTGCAGAGAGCATGGGTATATCTGCAGAAGTTGTGAGAGAAGCTAGAAGAAAAATAGAACAAGCTGAAGCAAGTGAGCCTAATAAGACTAAATCTACTAGTTCGGGAACATCCTCTACTCGAACTAGATCCACAAGGAGCTCTGCACCCCTATCCAGTCCAGCAAAGAAGTCAACCCCTATGAAAGTTCAAGCCAAGGCATCCGGTAAGAGGAAGAAGGACAAGAGCACAAGAGTCTATGTTGTTGTCTCAGAAGATGAGATTGAATCTGATGAAGAGGTAAGGGAAATAAAGCATATGGGCACCCAGGAAAAAAAGGTCACTAAGGACAAGCCCTCTGGTGAAGAAGACACTAGTAGAATTTGACAAATAAATGACTACATGACTAAAAATTTTAGTCACGTGACTAAAAATTTTAGTCACGTGACTAACACTAGTAGAATATTGAAAATAAATGACTAATTTGGTCATTTATAAGTGACTAATTTGGTCATCGGGTAAAATCACAACTAAATGACTAAATAAATGACTAATATCAAACAAATAAAAATGACTAAATAAATGACTAATATCAGACAAATAAAAATGACTAAATAAATGACGATCACTCCTCTATTCTTTTTTCTTTTGAATTTGATCATAATCCATAGAGCTTAAGCCCCCCTCATGGGACCCCTACCTAATGAATCATTAATGTTTTTAACTATGATTTGAAGGCCTGTCATGAGGGCATGATGCATAACAACCAAGAGACACTACTACATTAATGAAGGTTTTAAGACATTAATTTAAGACAATATTATTTTTTCTTAAATATATATTTTATATTTAAATTATATTTTTAATTAACAACCTCAAGTTTCCACAGTCCATGATAATTAAGTGTTCAAGTTTTTGGATTTAAACTATGTGAGTTTTTTAAATCAATGTTTCTGATCACACTCCATGATCCATCATCAAGATGATTTGCATGCAATAAGAGAGAAGAAAAATAGAGTGATATAGCAGACTTGGAAGGATAAATAGGTGAGGAGAAGAGAGGGCTAGAAGACAATAGGCTAAGATTTGACAAATGAAGAAAAAATGTAATAAAATGAATTAAAGCAACTTACCCCTTGATAATAAAATAAAATAAGAACCATGAAACTAAAGAGAGTCCAGATAAAGAAAAACAAAAAGAGAACAATGTAATCAAATAACCAAAGCAAAAGAATAATTAAAACATCAAAGAAATAATTAACATTATATATATATATCAAAGAAATAACAAACAATATATAAATATGTATATAGTTTATTATTTCTTATATATATAATATATATATTAAAAATTAAAAATACAAATTCAAATGTCTTAAATTAATTTTCTAATTGTCTTAAATTAAGACAATAAAAAATATACTTTTTCTAAAATAATTTTTTTTATTAATAATTGTAAAAGATTTCTCGATTCGATAGTGTGTTAATTTTTTGTATCAACGTTTCGGATCACATCCTGTGATCCATCATCTGGATGAAAATTAGAGCACAAGGATAGAATGAAAATATGTAGACCAAGACAAGCATAAAAAGGTATGAGAGGGGGAGGAGTGAGAGGGAGTTGCGTGTGAAACAAGGCACAAGAGGGCAATAACTTGACAAGAGAGAAATTCATAAAAAGCACACAAGAGACAACAAGCAATAAACTTGATAAAATTCAATCAATTTAAAAGAAAAAGAAGGAAATAAAATGAGGACAAGCACAAAAGATTGCTCAATTAATGTCAAATAAAAGAAATTAAACATTAAAGAATCAAAGCAAAAAAATTATATCATAATAATAACATTTAATAGAGAGTCAAGAAGACTACTAAAAAGAAAATAAGAGAAAATGGCCAAAAATTGAAAAATAAATAAATTTATTAATCTAAAAAATAACCTAAATTGTTAATGAAGAGAAACTAAAAGTAATAAATAAGAAAATAGAAAAAATGAAATACACACAAAAAATGCATATGAAATATTAAATATATTTGATAATAAACTTGTATTAAATGTACAAGCCTAAAATAAAATGTATTATAAAAAATACATCAAAGAATCAAAGAAAAAAAATATAACATAAATGATGGGGCCTCAAGGGGTAACCCTGGGAAATGTGGGGTTGGTATAGTTATAATGGACTTAGATGCCAACATTGTCAAAGCGGCTTGTAAGATGTTGCCGATGGGTACAAACAATATGGCTGAACTGGAAGCCCTCAGCATGGGTGTGGATCTTGCAAGGTCCCTTAAAATCAATTCATTAATCATTGAAGGTGATTCCATGGTTATTTTTCATGTTGTTTCAAGACAAAAAAACTCATGTTTGGTAGTTACAATACTTGTTAGATAAGGTACTTATTCAATTGAAATGGTTCAATATCTTCTCGCTATCCCATTGTTACAGAGAAGCAAATACTATTGCTGACTATTTAGCAAACAAAGCTATAGATGAGAAATTACCTTTTAAAAATTTTAGTAAGGAGAAATTCCCCCTTATTAAATGAGATCCTAAAGTGGGCTCTTTGATGGCACGATTATAGTTCAGGTGTCTTATTGATCTCTTAGTGGCATCTTTATATTTCTTTGTGGAGAGGGCATATAATTCAGTTATGTTGCTTCTGTTACTTGTTTTGGTATTGGCATTGTTGTTGGCTCAACCTGGCTGCTTCTTCATGGGTTCTTGCTGCAGTTTTTTTATGGCCATTTCTTTTGGGTCTTTATCCTCTGTGCTAATGTTATCATTCTCTTCTCTTTTGATGGAACAATGCATCCTTGGTAAATTCTTTTCTTGTGGATAGCATGCTCTATCTACCTTTGTTATCCCTGGTTGTTTTGGTGGTTTCAATTGGTTTTTTATCTCATGCTTTGCATGGTTATAAATATGAGATAACACAGATTTTAATATTTTATCTTGTTGGGGCAGAGGCCTGTTGTTATATTCCATACTTGACGCATGACATGGTGTTTTGGCTTTATCATCGGGTTTTTCTGATATGGCACTTTGGTTTCAACTAGTAGCCTTATTTGCTTTGCATGGCTCATGACGGCTGTGTTTTGAATCATAATATACATGATATTCTATTTTTAGTTTGATTGCTCATGGTTGGTTCAGTCGGCTCCTCCATTCACGATTTCAGTCTTCATACAAATACAACATGGATTCCTTGGCATTTTTGAGTTTCGAAGAGATATATCTTATTTCTCAATGGCATCTTCGGTAATTTGGTATAGGGTTGTGGTAAATATGGAATGTAAAGTTTGCAAGGATCATATTTTTGTCTTCGATGATGAGGACATTGCTTCAGTTGTTTGCAAGGAAGCCTTGGATATGTATTCCGTAGACAATGGTACATTTCCTATTGTTGGGTTTATTCCTAAAATGATTTTGTTACTAATAGTTGCTTTGGAGAAATTTTGTTGATAATTAGGTCTAGCATCGTGAATGTTAACTTTGAAGAAACTATCTCAGGATGCAAACGTCTTAGCGTCAAGCTCTCTCTAGAAGTCTTGGTTGTAGGGCTATTCCTTTTCCTTTCTCTCCATTTCCTGTTCGACATTGCTGCAAGATCTGATAGAGTATCTTCATCAGCCATGAAGTTAAAGAAGATATTTTCTTTGGATCATTTATGGCCGTTATCCTATTACAAAGCCAGTTCAAGTTCCCAGGTGGATGGGGTGGATTAATATCTTTGCTATCCTTCTTCCATTTTTGTTGGGTAGTTCTTTTTTGGTTGGGAAAAAATTGTATTTGGGGCCTCTGATTGGTCTGGTCCTTGGGTTCTTTTTGTAATCACAATCTGTGACTTTATTTCTTTTGCATGGAGCTATAACCAGAGGTTTTCTTCTCTTAGTTCTTTCCTACCGGTACGCTCCCCTGAACCAAGATTTTGTAATAATTCTTTTAAAAAATAATAAAATATTTTAGTGGCTTAGCCACTTTTATTTTAAAAAAAACATTTAATAAAGACAAGAAGACTACTAAAAAGAACATAAGAAAACCAAAAATTTCCCTCCATTATTTTTCCCTCCTCATTCAACATGAGTTTTCCTTTTCCCTCTAGGATGGCATCGATCAATAGTAGGCTATGTGAGTTTTCCTTTTCCCTCCACAATGGCATCGATCAATAGCAAGCTACGTGAGTTTTCCTTTTCCCTCCACGATGGCATCGATCAATAGCAGGTTGCGTGGGATTGACAGGTAGAAAAGCCACTAGTGGTGGTGTGCTTGAAGTCGAGTCTTCTATTGGAGAAGCCCACGATCTGGAGGAGGTCGAGCCACACACTTACTATTATACTCTACCCATTGTGTCCACACGTAGTTACTCTTTCATTGACACATAGACACTACTTTGAAGAGGAACTTCCATTGAAAGGTTTCATCAAAATAAGTTGTATTTAAGAATAGACTTCACTGTAAACATCATTTTTGGAAACATGATGCTTCATTGTCTATGCTTCCACATTTTCATCTATGTCTAGAAGGGCACTTGTAACTACAACATATGCCAAAAATTCCCTACTGTTATGCTTTAATGGGTGTCCCTTCATTATTACTAGATATCTGATGTAGTGCACATTATTATAGTGCAAGCCTATTTTTTAGATTGTTTCATTTAGCACTACCAATATTATCCACAAGAACATTGACCCTATTTAAAATGATGGAAATGGTTCAAATCTCTTAGAACAATTTCTCTTGCAAGTGTTTGCATTTACTTAATTATCCTAGATTTATGTAAAAGAGATTGTTTCATAACTGTTATCCCATTCAACCATCATACTTCCCTTTTGCTGCAATAGACCACTAGACTCACTCTTCTCTTATACTTTGTCAGCCTATTATGAGGTTTCTCAGGCCTCTCAAATACCTTTTATCCTTCTCAAACCTACTGAAAACATTTCTTTGTCACTATTCAAGGTTTCTTTAGCTCTTATCTATGCTCATATTTTTGCAAAGTCTTTAGCATTTTCCCCACTTTCTTAGGACTATGTCCTCCTTAGTTACACGTAGCTTATTTAACTAAGGATAAGAGAATAAAAAATTATATACATCAGTACATATCATCCATTGGCACTTTTCCCTAGCTAAGAAGTATGTAATAATGTCTAAGCACATAAAGGACCATCAAAAGCTTGATAGTCTTCCATTTTAAAAACAACCCTCTCATAATTTTTTCCTTGAAGTTGAAAAGCTTCTTAATGTAGTCCTTGAAGGAAAATTTGGGTGCTTGAGTGGGAAATAGCATATGATATTAGTAGTATCTTTTGAAAGGAATTAACTATTAACAGTATCTTTTGAAAGGAATTAACAAGTAATCATATCCAACTAAGACTCCAGATCTAGCAATAGCTTGTAGAATATTTGCACTAGCCCCCTTTTCACTCTTTACGTATGGAGGACAACATGATGACCATGAAGACCATGGTCCATGATGAATGTAGTTGGCAGAAGAACTAAGAAATATTCTAGAAATCCCTATTGTTATTCTTTGATGGATGTCCCTTCATTATTATTGGATATATGATGTAGTGCACATTATTATAGTGCGGGCCTATTTTTTAGATTGTTTCATTTAGCATCACCAATATTCTCCACAAGAACATTTTACCTATTTAAAATGATGGAAATGGTTCACATCTCTCAGAACAATTTCTCTTGCAACAATCTTGGAGATGAATTTAGATGCAATGTGAAAATCAGAACATACTCGAAGGTTCTTAACAACTCTAATAGTTGTACCAGGGGCCATGTTTAACAAACCAAATGCAATTGCTAACTTTTCACTATGGTGGCAAATAAATGATTCTTTTTAGATTTTTCAGTTATGTAGGATAGGCCACTAGAGGATTGCATGCTATTCTAGATTTGGAATTATAAGTTTTTATTTTGTTTTTTTTTTTTTTCTATTTTATATTTAGCAGTTAGCTTTTTCAGATTTAACTAGGCGCCATCTCTAGCTACAATTCTATTTTCATGTAAAGTGCATATTTTAGGTAATGTGACTCATGGAAGGTAGGCCACAATTTTAGTTCCTATCCTTCTTCATCTATTAAAGAAAGTTTGGGGTGTGAGTGATTCATTAGTTCCAATTTTGAGCTAGTGTAGTGCATTTCTTTTCAAATTTAATGAGAAGATAGTTCAGGGTTTGAGAATCCAACACTGTGTTTTCATCATTCACATGTAAGCATAATGTTCTTGTAAATTCTTGTATTTGAATCCACAGTTGAATGGTTTGCAAGTTAGATTTTTGTCTCTCAGGGTTTCCTTGAGAATGAATGACTTTCTATTTTGAATGACTTTATATTTTCTATGCACTAAATATATTTTTCTACTGCCCTCCAATTCCTAGTTCACTTTTGAATAGAAAATGGAGTAAGTGCAAAATGCTATGGAAATGAAACGAGGTTTCATGTGTTTGAGTGAAGGAGATTTCTAGGGAACTCGTTAAGTATGACCTTTGATATGAGCACAATTGCAACTAAGAAAGAGTACAAAGGAATCAGCTGCAATTGTACATTCTATACACTCAATATACTATGTATTTATTAAATAGTTTCCTATGACTCCATGCTGGATTTGTGTCAATCTATCTTGGAGTTTTTGTTCTTAACACAAACTGTGTTGCCATATTGAGTTAGCTAAAGCTGAATATAATTAATTAGTTGTAACTCTTAAAGACTAAACAACAATCTTGTGCCATTTTATATTATTCATTTCCAATAATATCCTTGTGTCAACTTGCTACATGTTTGACACTTGACATCTAGTTTCCAAAAACTCTCATGTTGACCTTGACTAGATTCAAGGGAATCTTCCTGTGACTATTAAGTCTTCTAGGACATCCACATAATGAATATTACTCCTACACACCACAATTTATGGTTAAATTCTTGGAGGTACACTTCATTACCTTTGTAGCATGGTAAATTCTTCCTAAAGAATCTTTTGAATGAATTCCCATCACTAGTGACCCCACATAATCAATTTTCATAAGCACCTCTTACTTGTGCCCTTGCCTAGCCACAACTTAGGTTCACACTCATCATTAGATGCACATTTTCTTCAATAAAGGCTACTATCCTACTCTTATCCTTGAGTGGAGTGGCTTATCCTTTCAAATAATGCTTTGGTCCTTGAGTCATTGAAGTTTCCTACTTACCTTGGCCACTCGAATACTCCATTTGCTATATCTTAGCCTTGGAGTATTGTAGTTTCTCTTTTCTCCTTTATCTCAATTTGGCTTTGTCAACATTTGACTAATAAGTTACTTTCCTATTTTCACTACTTGAGGTCATATCATCACTTTCCAAGAAGTTTGATACATGCTTGCATGTACAATTGTACAACACATTATTTGTCTAAAAAATATGTACATTTATTGTGCTTTACAATAAAATGTAATCATATGACAAATTTTATATGGAATGCATACTATGCTACAAATGAAAATTTGCATCCACAATCACATAAGATTGTTTGACTCTAACATTGCCTTATGCAAGGGATTTCCAATGCTTTTGTTATTTATTCAATTAGAACTTCTTGTAATATTCTTCAAACTCCTAGTGGGAACCATCTCTCATTTCCACTCTTCCTATTGATATGAGTATGATCTATAAATAAATTCCAAAACTTATTAAAGATAAATTTAATATACAATTCACAATGTGTCCATGCCTAGTGCAAGAGCGCTAACCAATTAGCATTTGAATTTTCTTGATTTTGGTTTGATATAGGTTGTCTAGGGTGTTTAAGCTCATTTTTTGTGTCAATAAGGCCACATTGGCCACTTGAATGTATTTAGAGATCATTTTTGAAAAACAATGTTGAAATGATGTAAATAATGCTCAAGAGAGCAAACTATGTAAATAAGGCTTATTATGGGTTTATGAAGGGTTTTAGTGTTGGAGTCTAAGGGTTTTGGAATAAGATCTAGTTTGATCATTTTATATGGTCTTGGGTCAGTTTAGAGGTCTCTAAGATGTTTTGGGGGTTTATGATGCAAAAAGTGCAAAAATGGTGAAATTGGAAAAGTTGTCAAGTTGTAATTCAAAAAAAATGCAAATTCAGGGATACCAATAGTCAGGAAGGATTTGTAAGTTGATGAGTTAGTTTAGAAAGAATTGTTGAGTTGTAAATGTGTAAATAAGACTCCTCTAGTGGTGAAAAGTGTTGTTGAAATATCTGAGAATGAGATCTAATAAAATATACCCCTGTTTCATTTGTAATTCTGTATTTTTACATCAAAAACTGAACTTACATGCATTTGTACGTGGCCGTACACTTGTATTTTTCTCAATTCACCTAGAAGACCATTGTAGCACTGTTCTAGTTTTCATTTGAAACTATATAGGAGGTGGTTCATTAACTTTGTCGAGTTTTATTGACAAAAACCAAGTAGCAGGCTAAGAATACCCTGTCAAGGGTTTTGAAGTCTTGAAAATGTTTTAAGCCCATTCCATAAATTTTCATCACTATATCTCTATGGAATAGGCATGCTATGTTAGTTTAGGATGGTTTGAGGTCAGTTTTTCTTTGAGTGGTGAGTTTTTGGGGGTCAAAACCCTGACTGTCCTGATGAAAGTGTTGAATTAAAGTGTGAAAAAACATGGTTTTGAATGAGAGTTGAAAGAAATGAGTTGAGTGGAGGCTAGATGATGATTTTTTGAGTGGGGACAAACCTTTTTAGAGGTGTTTAAGGTGGTGGAAATTTTGTAAGAGATTGGGAATGGTGACTTTGAATAAACTCTATTATTAAATGGTGAAAATAAGGGTTCCTTGGAGCAGCAGGTAAAACAAGGTTTGGAGGTTTAAAAATTGTTGAAAGTGCCTATTTGTTGGTTGTCAAGAAGGTCTGATCAGTTGTCATAGGTTGGTGAATATTTTGAAGAGTAGTTGCTTTGAAAATAGACCTAATTGGTCTTTTAGGGCAGCGGTGTAGCTGGGTTTTGAGTGATTTGTTCAAAAGGATCCCTAGTTGATTTTGGAGTATGTTTAATATGGCCAAAAAGGGTGTTCATGTCAGTTATGAGATTCTGTAGATGTTGAGTGGATTGTGAGAAAAGTAGCAAAACATAGGTTTGATGATCTACTAGCAAAGGATAGGGTTATATAGAGAAAAGAGAATTGAAGGAGTTTTGTATTTAATCATTGTTTGATTGATTTTGTATTGTGTTGTAAAGGCTAAAGACCATCCTCCCTTGCATCAATTCCCTCTCAGTATGCCTTGTACTCCAATAGGACCTTGTGCATGGATTAAATTAGTACGTATTTCAACCTCAAAACCAAGATAAAATTAAGCTCCATATTTGTTTTGTTCCTAAATTATGAAACACAAATATGCTATTTAGTAGATCAAAACTTATGTGACATAAGTATCTTTAGTCACAATGCAATTTATGTGTGCGCTCCCATGTTCATGCAGGAAAGAATGCATATCAATGATAACTAAACTATGAGATAAAGCAATGTTGAATCCATAGCATCTCCATAGAAATAATTAGTTTCATTTAGTCAAAGGTACCATGGAGGTAGAAAACAAGGTACCATAGGAAAGCCAACCCACAAATATTTTTTGCAAAATCATCTTGAAATCAATCTCCTAATTGCAATTAGCTTGCTTGATCACTAGAAGTTGGGTACTATGTAAACCTTGCACCAACAACCTTAAGTGTTTTCCTACTTGTTGCACCACATCAAGGAGAACCATTTTACACTAGAATCAACTTGTAAAACAGTCCCCATAACATAACCACTAGCAAGAGCACCACTAGAAGGAGCATTATTGATCGTGAATTAGAAAATTATATTAATAGTCTAGCTTCTTCAATGTTTTATCTTGTAGTTTTCCATTGGCCACATCGGTGTATGGAGCCACCTAGAATTATTTATGTATTTATTGACATCAGAATCTTCATCTCCTTTTTGTACAAGGGACTTATTTGATTAGCCATTTTTGTCTGATCCCGTGGTTGAATTATTTACTATGCATATTATGTGGTGCAGGAGCACCAAGCAAATGAACATTGCTCTAGGAGGGGTCGGTATGTTAGATCTAGGTGTGGTGAGTATTTTGTGTTCAATAAGGTCTTATTAGACCATTTACACGTATTTGGTGTGGTTTGGAGTCATCTTGAGTCATTTTGTGTCAATATGTCAAAAATTGCAAAATAATGCAAAGTCGTAATGCAAAATTGTCAAATGTTGTAAAAGGGCATATGAAGAGTCAAATTGTCAAAATTGTGTTAGGAATCAATTTATTTAGGTGTTTTAGGGTCCATTGGGACTATTTAATAGAATTTTAATTGTTTGGAGGGTCATTGGAGTAAAAAATGCAAAAATTGCATATTTTGTAACAATTGTCATAGTGAAAGTGCAAAAGGTGGAACACTAACAGTCATGTTGGTTTAAAAGGTTGTTGATTTAGTTTAAGAGGTTGGATCTAGTTGGAAATGTGTTAAAAAGGTTTTAGAAACTCTAATGCAAGGTTGATTCATACTTTTGTGAAGGGAAATCAAATAAAGTTCCTTGTTTTTGCCAATTTTATGTGTTTTTCTAGAAAATTTTCAGTTTCAAGGATTTGTATGGTTCTATATGTTAAGTTTTTGGTTTCTAATGATGTAAATTTGGTGGGAAGTAGAGATATCTCCATTTTGGCTTTAGAGTGAAGAAATTTTGTTGATTTTTGTGCATTTGGTGGCACAATTACTATAGGCGGTTGTAACTAGTGTTTTGAGGGTTTAAAAATGCTAAAATAGGCCATCTCATCTATTGTACATGTTGTGGCTCAATGGGATGGCCCAAATAGGTTGGAATAGGTATAAATATGGTGAATAATGAGTTTTGTGTGTAGGGAATGTCTTTTGATTGGTTTGGCATGATGCCCTAGGTGGCAAATGGTGCATTTTTGGGTGAAATTGGGTGGTTTGAGTGAGAAAATGATATAAATCTTGGGGGCAGCAGAGATATCTTGATCTATTGAGTTTTTTCAAGTCTTTTATGAAGTGTTAGAGGTGTTGGTTTGGTTAGCTAATCCCTAGAAGGTTGTTTTTCAATAAACCCTTCTGCTTTGCATGTAAATGGAGGGTTTTGTAGTACAACATCATAGTGGTCATGGAACTAATGAATGAGGGTGGATTTTGTTGTTTTGATACACAATTAGTGACTATCAATTGAGTTTGGGTGTTTTTCAGGTGTTTACGAAGTACTTCCTTTGTAAATTTGGGCTTTTTGGTGTCCTAAAAATAGGGACAGTCTAGTGATTTTCAATATTTCTTCAAATAAACCTCATGGTATCCATTGAGATGTTGTGTTGGGTTTTTTGGTGAGCCTAAATTTATTTTTTTTAGGCCTTGGTATGGCCTTCTCTAAAAGATAACTCCATAGTGTGGTTTTTGAGGGCTACAAGCCTCTTGTTGGGTGTTGAGACAAGTTGAATAAAAAGGTGTTGCAAAGGTTGATTTCTTATTAAGATCTGATCTGTTTGAGTCTACCAGTGAGTCATCACCACCTTGCTTACATCATTATGACTTGGATTTTGTTATGACTTCAAAATTAATGTATTGATGATGACCTTTTGGTTTGAAAATGATGGAGTGCCCTCATGCTAGCTGCCACAACATCCTCTATGCATGACTGTCATCATTTTTTATTGATACTCAATGACATGACTATATTTAGATGTATTATACTGTCCTTAGATACTCATGAGGCTAAGACTACATTCTTAGTGCATTGGATGATGACTGTTACTTGTCTGTTGCTCATTTTTGACCTGCAACTCTGTCTCATGGATATGCTTCTTTTAGATCCATCAACAACTTATTGTCCTTTATGACTGGGACTCAGGGCTTTATGACTGAGAATGAAAATGTTGGTGTCATTGTTTTCTTGCATTGTCTTTCTAATAAATGAATTTCAATAAGTAATGTTTTCCTCTTGATTTCTACTGTCACTTGCTCATTCTTTTCACTATCATTTCTCTGCCCTACTGTCATGAAACCATCCTTGCGATTTGCACTTTGAGGGTTTTGCACTCATCTTTCAATCACAACATTCATGAAATGACATTCCTTTATCTCAATCATGCTACTAATGAACTCTATGATTTGAATGAGGGTATTGTTTTAAAAGTGTTTGCATACATACACACTTTTGGTCATTCATGGGCATTAGTCTAATTTATTTCTTCTTTTTCATGCATATGTTTTAAAAGTGTTTACGTACATACAATTAAAATCCTTAGTTAATGTTGTTAAGAACTTAATACAGCTCGACTTGGAAAATTGTTTGGAATTTTTAGCATAATCTAATGTCCTATCATTTGTATTCATTTTGTGCATCTGCCCTAAAAGATAATAAATTTTGTATATTCTAATGTCAAACTATTTTGAAGTCAATGAAACTTGCAAATAAGCTGACTTTTGTTCTGTGATAGGGTATGAGTTAGCTCGAATTAGAAGATGAAGTGGAAGATGATTTAAAATGTGCCACTGTAGAATTTATCAAAGATGGTGATAGTACAAATAAATTGAATCAGATTTTACAACTTACAGGCTTCAATGATCCTATATATGTAGAAGCATATATTACAGTTCATCAGTATGATATTGTCTGGATGCTACAGTAATCAACCACACAAAGGAAACACTTCAAAACCTTTGTTTAGAATTGGCTACTATGGGTGATCTCAAATTGGTTGAATGACCGCAAAATTATACTCTAGCTCCAGAGTCAAGCAAGCAAATAAAAGTAAACATAAAAGTGTCTTCAACCAAAACTGGTGTTATATTCGGTAACATTGTTTAGGAGACTACAAGTGTACTGGACCGTAATGTTGTTTTTTTGAATGACATACACATTGACATTATGGACTACATCTCCCCAACCACTTGCCCTGATGTTGCTTCTAGGAATATGTGGGCTAAGTTTGAGTGGGAAAACAAGGTAAATCAAATTATTCTGTTGGGTGGGAAAATAAATTTAAAGTTGGTAGTAATTTTCTTTCAAATTTATATTGTACCAAATTTAAACCATGAGATTGGTGGTAGACTAGACCTCATGACCTCTTGCTTGCAATAGGATGCTTTATCCAATCGAGCTAGGCCCCCTGCCCCTAAATGTTTAATATTAAGGTCTGGGCCTTGGTTGTTGGAACTATAGGAAAGAAGCTCCACCATTCACCAAGGAGCCTCCCCTTAATACGAGGGTAAACAAAAAACTCCATTGTTGATGTGATAAGAAGCCCCACTAGTTCACCAAGGAGCCTCCCCTTAATAAGAGGGTAAACAACAAACTCCATTGTTGACACGGTAGAGAGCGACCCCGCCAGGTTTGAACCTTGGTTGTTGGCTCTATAGGAAAGAAGCCCCACCATTTCACCAAAGGGTTTCCCCTAACAAAAAAAAACATTGATTCCATTTGTATTTCATATATATACATATATATGTTTATCATTAAATATTTATATTTTAACATATAATTTTTTTAAATTAATATACTCATACTATTACCTTTACTCTTAACTGTTATTATATTTTTTATAAAAATTATTTAAATTACATTATAATTTAAATAAACTTAACTTACACTTATAAATTATTTACATAACCTTATTAAATGATCTTTTAATAATTCTATTAAAAAATATTTTGAATTATAAACCATAAAACTTTAAATTTTGAAACATACAATTATATTTGTTTTTCAATATTTTCAATATTTCTTCAAAGAAACCTCATGGTATCCGTTGAGATGTTGTTTTGGGTTTTGTGGTGAGCCTAAATTGATGTTTATCAGGCCTTGGTATGGCCTTCTCTAAAAGATAACTCCATAGTGTGGTTTTTGAGGGCTACAAGCCTCTTGTTGGGTGTTGAGACAAGTTGAATAAAAAGGTGTTGCAAAGGTTGATTTCTTGTTAAGATCTGATCTATTTGAGTCTGCCAGTGAGTCATCACCACCTTTCTTACATCATTATGACTTGGATTTTGTTATGACTTCCAAATTAATGTATTCATGATGACCATTTGGTTTGAAAATGATGAAGGAGTGCCCTCATGCTAGCTGCCACAACATCCTCTATGCATGACTATCATCATTTTTTATTGATACTCAATGACATGACTATATTTAGATGTATTATACTATCCGTAGATACTCATGAGTCTAAGATTGCATTCTTAGTGCATTGGATGATGATTGTTACTTGTTTGTTGCTCATTTTTGACCTGTAACTCTGTCTCATGGATATGCTTCTTTTAGATCCATCAACAACTTATTGTCCTTTATAACTAGGACTTAGGGCTTTATGACTGAGAATGAAAATGTTGGTGTCATTGTTTTCTTGCATTGTCTTTCTAATAATGGCATTTCAATAAGTAATGTTGTCCTCTTGATTGCTACTATCACTTGCTCATTCTTTTCACTATCATTTCTCTGCCCTACTATCATGAAACCATCCTTGTGATCTGCACTTTGAGGGTTTTGCACTCATCTTGCAATCACAACATTCATGAAATGACATTCCTCTATCTCAATCATGCTACTAATGAACTCTATGCTTTGAATGAGGGTATTGTTTTAAAAGTGTTTGCGTACATACACACTTTTGGTCATCCATGGGCATTAGTCTAATTTATTTCTTCTTTTTCATGCACATGTTTTAAAAGTGTTTACGTACATACAATTAAAATCCTTAGTTAATGTTGTTAAGAACTTAATACAACTTGACTTGGAAAATTGTTTGGAATTTTTAGCATAATCTAATGTTCTATCATTTGTATTCATTTTGTGCATTTTCCCCAAAAGATAATAAATTTTGTATATTCTAATGTCAAACTATTTTGAAGTCAATGAAACTTGCAAATAAGTTGAATTTTGTTCTGTGATAGGGTATGAGTTAGCTTGAATTAGAAGATGAAGTGGAAGATGATTTAAAACGTGCCACTGGAGAATTTATCAAAGATGGTGATAGTACAAATAAATTGAATCGGGTTTTACAACTTAAAGGCTTCAGTGATCCTGTATATGCAAAAGCATATATTACAGTTCATCGGTATGATATTGTCCTGGATGTTACAGTAATCAACCACACAAAGGAAACACTTCAGAACCTTTGTTTAGAATTAATGGATACTATGGGTGATCTCAAATTGGTTGAACGACTGCAAAATTATACTCTAGCTCTAGAGTCAAGCAAGTAGATAAAAGCAAACATAAAAGTGTCTTCAACCGAAACTGGTGTTATATTCAGTAACATTGTTTAGGAGACTACAAGTGTACTGGACCACAATGTTGTTGTTTTGAATGACATACACATTGACATTATGGACTACATCTCCCCAGCCACTTGCCCTGATGTTGCTTCTAGGAATATGTGGGCTGAGTTTGAGTGGGAAAACCAGGTAAATCAAATTATTCTCTTGGGTGGGAAAATAAATTTAAAGTTGGCAGTAATTTTCTTTCAAATTTATATTGTACCAAATTTAAACAATAGATTAATCGAAACAATGACATATATACTCCCAATGAGTATTGAGCTTGTACTTTTTCTATTAGGTGGTTGTGAACATAGTTATTCATGATGAGAAGGAGTTCCTAAACCATATTGTGTGATCAACAAATATGAAGTGCCTCACACCCCTGTAAGTATTTCAATTTTTTTAACTTCTTTCATATTTTTAGAGTAATTTGGCTTGGTTTGCATTGCATTAAATATTGTTGAATGGTTCATTTACCACTGGAGAAACACAATGTTATAGACAAGACTATAATTAACCATTATTTTTTATATAGATCTGCACTAGACGGAGACTATGGATTTTTGGCTGCAAATCTGTATGCAAAGAGTGTATTTGGTGAGGATGCTCTTGTGAATGTTAGTGTTGAGAAAAAATCTGATGGAAAGCTGAGTGGTTATATCAGGATAAGAAGTAAAACCTAGGGCATTGCATTGAGTTTGGGTGATAAGATCACACTCAAACAAAAGGGCTAAGTATGTGTTGATTGGTGGCTGCTCGACTTTTGCTTCTAGGTTTTTTGTAAGAAGTTTTTCCACATTGGTATCTTTATCTGCTTACAATTTTTGGTAATTAACAGTTAGAATTCTGACTGCTCAAATTGGATGAGTGGTCATTGAAGCCCATTGGTTGATCTTTCAGAACTAGAAGAAAATTCTTTATGGTTGGGATCAGAATTATGTTTTTGCAACTTGTTTTATCTGTTCACTAAATTTTTTTCAACAGGTATGCTTTTGGACCTTGGAAAAGACGGGTATGGTCTTGTGCAATGTGGTCATGCATCAATCCTATATTCACCTTGTTTCTTTCTTCCTTTAGGGTTTTCCAAGCATGGGTGCTGGGGCTAGAGCTGAAGGTGGAGAATTGGACTTTCTTTGTAATAACCAACAGGTGTAATATGCTAGTACAATTTTGCATTGAACACTTAACAGAGCAAATTTTCTTTCTCTTCATAGCTTGAATGTTTAGTTAATTGAGAATGAAATTGTTTGAGATTTTGTTTCTAAGCAGTATTAAATGCTTGTGGGATTTCCAACATTGGTTTTTGTCTCAATTTTGTTATTGATTATATCTTGCATCATTCAGTTTCAAGCCCTTCACACAATGGTTCAAGCCAATCCCCAAATTTTATAGGTTTGTTGAATCTATCATGTCATGTTTGAGTTCCACATGTGCTTTATCTACATATTCTGATTATCTTTCAAGAGGATGCCTTCACAACACTCCTATGAGTAAGTTTGGAATATTTGTTGTTTTTATAAGTTGTGTAGAGAATGAAATATTACTTTTAGGTGAATTGTAACAAACACCCACCATCATTGCAATTCACCATCGATCATAGAAATTTATGTTTAGAAGTTAGAATCCATGTCAAAAAGGTTTCCATTCCATCATCGTGTTTTGAAATATGAACCTATGCTTGTTTGAGTGTGGTCTACATTAATAAAATAATAAAAAGCATTAATTTGGGGTGCAAGTTTGACACAGCTGAACTTGGGTTATTATGATGTCAATTTCTTTTCCTTGCTACTAGGTGATGGCCAGCTAGATGAGGATGGATTCTATTTTTTCTAATATTCCTTTGGTTTAAGTTCAGGATGACTGTCTTTTCTGCATTCATTTTCTAGAGCTAGATTTTGATATGGGGGAGAAGTCATGTGCCCTACATGTATATCTCAAGAGTCAGAAGCATAAAAGGAAATCAGTTATAGACTTCAAGTTTGCACAATTCATAATGTAAAAGTGATTTGTTGGAAATTGTGATTTTCCACAATTTCTAAATGAGCACATTGCATGTTAGCTTCAGGATATTCAAGATTTCTAATTAGAATGTTTTTTATTTATTCCAGATAAATTTTAATTTTTAACACTCTCCCAGTATCATTGCAAAGCCACTGGATATACATTGCCAAAATTAGTGCACATTTTATACTTATAGGTCATGCCTTAGAGGTTTATATTCCACCCATTGTGCCAGGGATTTGCACCTAAGCTTGTATAGGTTTTTCCAGCATTAACACAACCACGTTTGTATGGACAATGTGCTCAACAGGCCGGGTATGAGTCATCATTGTGGCAGTTACACCTTACCTCTAGATCATGTCCCACATAGCTGAAATGAGGTTAATATTTAAAGATATTCCTTTCTTAACTTCAGAAAGGCTCCCTTTTTGCTGGGTAGACAGAGGGCTCATTCATCCTTATACCATGTTAGCAACATAAATTTATAACTTGGACACAATATGCATGAGATACAGAAGTGAGACTATTGATATTTTACTATTCTTATAGCCTCTGCAAATTGGTACACACTCCCTTTAAGAGAATAGCTACACAACCAGACTCTTTACTAAGATTCCATGATGAGCATGGCATAGCTTTTGAGCTCTGAGCTTGACTCAATTCTCAAAATAGAAATTGAAGACCAGCTCAAAATCAAACTAAGGACTGAAAAGGACTTTGGGAATCCTAAATTTCAAAACTGAAATATCCCATAGATTATTCAAATGTCTTATTGGGGTCTTTAGATAAAAGTATCTGGATATGCTTTTTCTATGTAGAGGGATTCTTTATTGTTTCTTTCATCATTTCATGTGATTTTTTTTTGGATTTGCTTTAGGTTTTGAATGTTGCAAATTAAGTATAAGGTTTTGAAGGTAGAAAGTAAGTTTATCAAGGTCAATCATATTTTATCAATTGTATCATAGGAGCTATGTAAGAACTGCCTGAATTTGTTTCTTTCTTTGAAATCAGATAAATTTATTGTTAAACCATATCATATGTTTCAAAGTGCTTCACCATCCTAGTCAAATTATCTATCATGGCATATGATTTATCTACTTAAGATTCATTTTTGATACAATTCTATATATGCATGCCTAGAATGGGATTTATTGTGAGCTTTGCATAGTTTAAGATCTCTAATTTTCTTAGTACTACTTGATTAAATTATAGTAACAATGATGAGGGAATTCCCTAATAGAAAATATAAGGCACGATTTACTACAAATGTGCCCAAATGAAAATCTAGTACAAAGTTTTATTATGTGTTAATACAGTGCTATGTTGGGTCAAATTGTCTCTCACGACATATGGTTTTCCTTTCATGGAATATCTTTTTAAGTAAATTTGAGAAGATAACATTTATGGGTGTGATTGTAGGAACAAATATGTAGCATGCTTCAAGAAATTCAACAAAATGGAGCATTTGGTAGAACACATGAGATTGACCTGTCATTCTAGACATGAACCCATATGTGGCATTTGTAGAAAGCATTACAAGTTCTTTGATTCACTGAGGGAACATCTTGTTGGTATGTTTGACTACATTAATAACCTTTAGCTTTTCTATTTTCAAATTTCTTTTCCTAGTGACTCAAACCCTTTTTTCTATGTTGGAATAAAAAAATAGAGGGATGAAATTCAAGGGACTAAAAACAGTCACAAGGAGGGTGGAACATCCTTTACTTAGCCTAAGTCTTTTTTTTATAGAAATTGTGACAAAGTGAATTTGAGGGTTTCTCCCTCTCCTTAGAGCTATGGAAAAAAGAAGGAAACTATAGACCTAACCAGTCACCCTATAAACAATAGTTGGATTTACTTCTACATGCTAGGAGTACACTTGTATTGATGATGAAAAGGCAGTTGGCCTCCAATTATCTTCTCTCTCTCAAAAAAAAAGAAAATCCCAAGGGGCATTGAATTTCCTCCAAATAGCTCATCATTTGTGAATTTAGATTTAGAGTAAGGTAGTTGTGGGCTATTTAGAATTAAACTAATCATCCTTTTGTTGACCTATTGGAGGGTGTTATTCAGAGACATGGTTAGAGATGTTTCTAATTCTAGGGAATCATCTTCAATTAATTTTTATGAAATAAGAATTTGGTATTTGACCTATTTTTTCCTGTGGTCTGGCACTACTTACAATAATCATAGAACTTGCAGTATGCAAAGAAAGTTTGGTTGAGCTGTGGCAAGCCCTTATAGCCTGCAAGTCAAGACCTACTTATGTCTCAAATTTAGGCCTTTCTAGTGGTGGTATTTGCATTTCTTTTCAAATTAGTTTGTTATTATTGTAGCATAATTATACACAATATGCTTTAATCTTATCAACCCAAATCTACAAAACTTGATCAATTATTGGTGAAGCACATTTACCACTTGATATTTTTGTGGCTTACTACTTAACAATGATTAGGGCCACTTTTTTGTTGCACCCTTCTTCAGTTAATCAATGTTCTATTGACACATGAGATTGATCTGTCATTTTGGACATGACCTCATATTTCAAAATTCCTCTATTATTTATGCTTTGATGGATGTTCATACCCTATTCCAAAGCCCCCATTTTGGCACAGGCAAGAAAGATGCTAGCAAAGGTTGTGGAATTTGGCTTTATACCTTTCTATTATATTCTTTCATTTACTTGTTATAGGAGGTTATATTTCATTTAAGTGATTTGATCTTGTTTGTTTGATGATTGGATAATGGTCCCATAATCTTGGTAGACCTGATCCCCTGTGTTGATTTCCATCCTTATGAACTATCCTCCACAACTAAACTGAAAATGAACTAGGAAGCTTGGATGACTTGTGTTCAATGATCTTGTGTCTGAGTTCAATGCAATGAAGAAAGCCAATGAAATTTTTGTGTTATGTGATGCTGAGGTGGCTCTCATTGTTTTCTCCAGCAGAGGAAAGTTGTATGAGATGTCCAGTGAGAACAGGTATGTTTCATGCTATCTTACCCATTTTTTAATAAGAACAAAATATAACACTGCTTTATTGTGGTGTGTGCTCTGCATAATTATGAAAAATAAATTATTCCAAATATCTTGATCTTTAACCATACAAATCAAAATGGTGTTCTTACATATTAAGTTTCCAAGTTTGATATTGTTAAAATGTGTCTCTAAAACTAGAATGCAATCCTGCACTAGCTATAATGTATTAGTTGAAAGCTCAATGAAAGATTCTTTTAATCTTAGAGTTTATAAAAAATGTATTAGTTCATAGCACATTTTCAGAGTATTATAAAATTTACTTATATATTAGATAGATGGATTTTAAGACAAACCATTTGAATAAGTGGGGAGCACTTAGAAAATAGAGTAATTTATCCATCAATGACATCTCTTTGAGGCATTCCATCAAAGATTTCACGTGCCTTGTGTATGTTTCCACATTTTGCAACATGTCTAACAACACATTTCCAACCATAATAACTGACAAAAATCCCCCATCTACTATGCTCTGATGGATGTTCATACCCTGCTCCAAAGCTCCCATTTTGGCACAGGTAGGGAGGATGTTGGCATAGGTTATGGAATTTGGCTTCATGCCTGCTAATTGCATTTGCTTGAAATTTTGTAAAGCCTTTTCAACAAATCCATTTTTTGCATATCCCACAATCATTGTATTCCATGAGATGACATCTCTTTCAAGCACTTTGTAATTTATCCATCATTACGTGTATCATAAAAATGGTCATGTTTATAATCCTGGCTATTAATTAAATATTTATTATTTAATTAATTTTTCTAAAGTCCTCTACATATGATTAAATTAAATTAATTTAATTATATTGTTCATTCATCTTATTCTTCTTCCATAATTAAATAAATTTATTTTATTTAATTATTTTCATACGTCCACTTAATTAATTAAATAAATACAGTTTATTTATTTAAATTAGTTATCATTGTTTAAATTTAAATTAAATCTTTTGATTTAATTAAATTTAAATATCCTTTTCTTCTATTTTAATTTCTTCTTCTAATTAATTAAATGTTTCATTTAATTAATTTCATAAAAGTGATTTAATTAAATAAATCTTATTTAATTAAAAATATCTTATGCTTTCTTTCTAAATCACAATTAGGTATTTTATTTAATTGTGCAATCTTCTCATATCATAATTAAATATTTTATTTAATTATGAGATCTTTTGCTTTTTTCAATAAAACCTGATTAAAGCTTTATTCTCATCACCAACTTTCTTCTGCTTTTAAAAGCTTAATTAAATATTTCATTTAATTAAGAAAAGCTGAATGTCATCCACAAATAAATATTTGAATTTTTAATTCATTATTTATCAGCTTTAAATCTTTCTTTTATTCTTTTAAAGATAGATGATTTCTTATCTTCTTATCTTCTTCTCTTTCATAAAAATAGAAAAATCTTGTTTTAGGTTTCTTCTATTTTCTCTTCAGTTTCATCTTTCTTCAAGCCATTCGATCTGCTAGGAATTATCACAACCGTCAATCAAGACAGCCAATCAGAATCATTCGAAAAACTCTATAAATACCTGTGTGAATCCAAGTATTGGTAATAGGCAATTAATTAGAGTTTGAATGCATTTAATTCATTTAGTATTCATTTATCATAGCATCATGTTCATTTCAAACTTATTAGTTCAAATCATTATCATAGCTTAATCTTGCATCATACATCATATCAAAATCTCGTTCTTTAGGAAGACAGTTTGTTGAGCCTAGCCTACAATCTAAGAACACAAAGCTGGAATCGACAAAAAAACTAAAGATAGAGGATGATAGGATGACAATGGAAGCAGAATACTGAGTTTGCGTCTCTCTACTTTTTATATTCTATTTTGATATAATGTCTTATTGGTGTGCTTAAATAGTATTTCATTTCAATTCATTTACGCATATTATTTTTGACCACACACATTAAATGGCGCCCACCGTGGGGCCTATGCCCCCATTTTAGACTTCTTTCTTCCAGGTTTTTCTTGCAAGTTTTCTGCATCAGAAAACGAATCCGGAAGATCCGATTTTTTTTTCTTTTTGCAGGTACTTCGGGGCATTCAAAGACTGTTTCGGCGCATCTGGGCAGCGGTGCATCGACAAGTTACCGAGCATATAGGAATTCGTTACGCATATAGGACTTTCTTTAGCGCATTTAAATATGTTTGAAATTTTTTTTTTTTTTTTTGCATTTAGATTAGCGCATATAGGTTCTATTTTCGCACATCTGGGTAACAAAGTTGCGCATTTGAGTTCTGTTTTCGCGCATCTGGGTAACAAAGTTGCGCATTTGGGTTCTGTTTTCGCGCATCTGGGGATAGAGTTTTGCATCTAAGTTGTAACAGGGATTCTGAATCTGACGCCTTCCACAGACAAAATTTCTTTCTTTCTTTCTTGCTGGATTTAAAATGAATCAATCTAGGGTAGTCACCGCACCTTTATCATGCAGTTAAAATGAACCCCATGTCTTTTGTGAAGCAAAATCTTCACTTAGATTAAATCACTTTTGATTTTGGTGCACCTAAAATGAATCTGTCTACTCTTCTTGACTGTGCTTGAAAGTGGTAGGTGATTATGCTCTCACCCTGTGCAAACTAGGTGATCGGAAAACCAGTTACTTTCCACAGTAACCTGACTTGATATTCCAGTATCCTCTCCCTTAGCACTTGCAATAGATCACGGAGTAAGAGAAATGGTTATTGATTCTAGAAGTGGAGTGCAGGGGATTTCATCACTAGCGTGACTCAAGCCCAGGAAGCGGAGCTAAAGCCAAGCTACCCCAGCAGGTATATAAATGTAAACCTTAAGGGAAAACCTAAGGTTGCTTGTGCGGATGTGTCATACGGACGGAGTTGTACTCCCTTAAACCCTGTTGAGCTTAACCTCTTCAGGCTGGAGTGCCACCTTAATGGTGATTAATCTCTTTCCCCATGTATGGCCACTCGAACGGGGGTCCCGAACTAAATAACATTGTTTAGAAAGCCAAAAACCTTCTATCTGCTAGTCCAGCACCGGTCGGTGTGAAGCCTTCCACACTTTCGCAGTTTGTAGTAGAGGTGATCAGCTCACCATGGGAGTTTCATGGGGGTTGGAAGCTTGGTTGGCCTGAGAGTGCATTGTAAAGGAGTTAGGTGCAGCCAAACTACGGATTCTGCGCTCTTGATATCACGGTTAGGGGAAACCCGTGGAGTCCTGGCCGGATATTGTCTACAGCTAACCTAGGTTGTGCTTGTCTTGATACGTGCTTGGTTATGATCAACTTAAATCAGACTATTTTTTGTGCTTTCAAAAACATTAATTCAGATAAAGGATCATCCAAAACAAACATGAAAAATTTCAGCTGAAACTAGTCAAAAACTGTCTTTAGAAAATTGTTTTAGCGCATCTAGGAAAAACTGCAGCGCATTTAAACTCTATTTTGGCGCATCTGAGTTATTTTGGCACATTTGGGACCTGTTTTGGTGCATCACATTGCTACGTTGCATTGCATCTAAGGTGTTAGCATTTGACTCTTTCTCGATTACATATACCTCTTTCGCATAGCGCATTTAGGAAACATAATAGCACTTATAGATTTACATCAAAATTTGTCTGAGGGCAGAATCGAGATTTCTTTCCCATGTTGAGAAAGTGGAAATCAACCAAGTTCATCAAGAAATCAGTCTTCAATAGGATCAAGAAGCCCAAAATGAACTTAAAGTTACAAAAGGACTTTAGATCGCAGAGAATTCTTGTATAAGAGTCGAGACATCCTACTCCATTATCGCACATTTCTCCACAGGTACCAAGACTACATTAGAGGATTCACCGACGATTACGCTGTAGAACCTTTGGCTACCCAAGCTTATTATCAAAGATTAGCATTGTCTCAACATCACAATCTTAATCAACCTCTTGAGTTTGAGAATATACCACAACCTTCAATTGAATATTCAACGCATCCTAGTCAAATCCTTAAGTGATCTTTGATCATATCCAAGGATTTCTTACATATGCCTGTTTTTACAAGATCTCAACACAACAAACTAGGAGAAACATCTCAACAAGAAACTCCCACCCACAACATTCAAGAAGAAGGTGAACGTGATAGTCCTCTTTTTAGTGTGAGTCGCAATCCCCTTTTCAGTGACGACAATATGGCTGATAGAGAGGAAAATTTGTTTCATAAGAACAAAAACATGAACAAAACTCCCGTAGATAGTGATGGTGAGCAAGAGGAAGAACTTCAACTTAGAGAGGCTGAACAAGACCCCAAGTTTCTTAAAGCTCTTGAAAAGATTCTACAACATGACAAAGAAAAGTATTTTCTCTTCTTAGCAGATCAAGGAGCTAAATTGCCTAAAGATTTTGATACTGAGAAATTAAAAAGCAAAGAAGAAGAAACATCCCCATCTGATTTTGCTATCTTTACACAACAGTTTAAAGCACTCCAAGGACAAGTCAAAGAATTACAAGGGGGAACCACAACCAAGAAATACACTTTGGATGACATATGTCCTTATCCTTTTGATAGAAGTCTCAACATGATTCCATTTCCTAAACACTATGAAATTCCCAAATTTGATCGTTATAATGGGAAATCAGACCCAATTGACCACGTTAGAGACTTTCGAAACATGACATTGGAATTTTCCCACGAGGATACTTATTTACAGCGATTATTCCCTCGGAGCCTTGGAGTTAACTCTATGGAATGGTTATCTAAGATTACACCTCCTATTCAATCATTTGAGGAATTGATCAATTTGTTCATAACACAATACGCCTACAACATTCAACACCAACTCACCATGATTGATCTTTGCAAAGTTGCGCAAAAACCTGGTGAACCTTTCACTACCTTTCTTCAAAGATGGAGAAGAATGTTCGCTAGGTACCCACGGCATGTCCCTGAAAAGGAAAAAATGGTTACTTTCATTAATGGCCTCAACCCATAAATGAGCTATCGCTTAAATCTACATTGTCCACCCTCCTTTGAGAAATTGATTGAGGATGCCATCACCATCGAAAGTGCTTTAGTCAAAAGAGGGACAATAAAACTTGACAGGGACAATCCTAGCTCATCTAACCATTACAACAATCAAGACAAGTCTAAATTTTGGACTCGCAACAAAAACATTGTAAACGATGGTGTTGTAGACACAAATCATGTCACATCTAAGCTGTTTGTTCTAAGTGCTCCCAATACTACTCGAAACAATAATTACAACAATGTCAATTCAGTCACGAATCAAGGAAACAATTTTCCTCCTCCAACAAACAACAATCAGGGGACAGTCAACAACCAAAACTATCGTGGGAACAACAACAACAACACTTTAGGGAATACCTCAAACACGAACCCACAACGCTTTTCATTTTTCCCTAATAGAAGAACTTTCACTCCACTAGGACAATCCTTGGAATCTGCTTTCAAAGAGGTTATGGAAAAGAATGTCCTTATGTTACCACCGCAACGCAATTATGAACCTAGTGTAAAACCTCCATCATGGAATGAAGCTTATTTTTGTGACTACCATAGGTGCAGAGGTCATCGTACAAACAACTGTCAAGCTTTGAAGCATGCTATTCAAGACCTAATTGACAAAGGCATTATCACAGTAGAAGGACAACAAAAATCCAATGAAGATCACCAAGCATTTCACAATCCTCTACCAAATTATCAAAAGGGAGAGTTTTCTGACAAAAATGTGAATGAAATTGATGACAATGTAATTCGTCACCTCTATACGGATGATGAGCGAGTCAACGTTATAAAAATCAAAGAGAAAGTGGACAATGGACAAGTGAATGTCACAACGAGAGCGCAAGCTAAAGTTGTCTTGAAGGGTACCTCTTCGAAATCCACTGAGACCTTCCCTCAACATCAATATGACTTAGTTAACCAACTCTGAAAAACTCCAGCTCAAATTTCCATTTTAGAACTCCTGCAGATTTCTCCTGCACATAAGGAAATCTTAGACAAAGCCCTTTTTGAAACAGCTGTTTCCACAGATTTGGATGTAAACCGATTTCAAGCCATGGTAGGACATTTTTCCTCACCCACATGTCTTTCATTCTCTGACAAAGATGATGTTTTCATGACTCATCCCCATAATTCTTCATTATACTTAGAGGTCATGATCCATAAGTTCCGTGTTAAATGTGTCCTAATAGATGGAGGGGCTGGTTTAAATATATGTACCTTGAAGGTGGTTCAAGCATTAGGATTTGCAGAAGACTCCATTGATCGTAGAAGGAAGATTACCATTAAAGCCTATGATGATGAAGAAAGAACGTCTAAAGGTCTAATCATGCTACCAATCAGAGTGGGACCTGTTATCAAAAATACCTTTTGTCAAGTTTTAGACCGGGATCTTGCATATAACATCTTGTTGGGTCATCCTTGGATCCACAAAATGCAAGTTGTTCCGTCCACTTACCATCAATGTCTTAAGTTTCCATATATTGAATGGGGAAATCACTATACCAGTTGATGAATTCAAACGCAAACGTACCTTAGCGTCAAAGCTCATCAAGATACCACTTTGGTTCCAAACAATGAGAAGCGCGAGTAGCACTTCTCCTACATATGATACACCGTCAGTCAATTAGCAGCTTTGATAAGAAACTGCGGTTCAAAGGCCCGATTGTTGGGAATATTCTCTTTGTCTAGCTAATCTACCTATATCTCCTCGATCACATGGACAACCTTCTATTACACAACAACGGATATCAAGCGGCATCAACATCAGCACAGAAGTACAAGCAGGCCAACTACCAGAGTTCAATGGACAATTTATCGAAAATTTCCTATGGGGATCTTGAAGATACAGCAATTCTGAACTGGCTTTATAAGGATGAAGATGAAACAGTTTTAAATGTCACCTTACCAACTGACAGATATGGGAAAGGATATTCCATCATGTAAAAGATGGGATATGACAATGGTCCTCTTGGAAAAAGAAAAGAAGGCGTAGTTGAGCCTATCCATCTTCCAGGGCTTGTTGCATATGATAAAATTGGACTAGGCTATGACTCTACTCCATCCAACCAATCACAGGGTAATGTCTTTACATTGCAAGAAGGTTCTGATAAAAAGGAGGTATGTTTGGCATCAATCC
>VDFB02000017.1:112566447-112586469 GCA_007258455.2 Sequoia sempervirens | reverse complement strand
CGTCAAGTGTTTGACAACTAAAAGGAAGCTTTGGTGGAATGATGTCTTGTGGGTGGAGTTTTGCATGGAGAAACTTGCATTGGTGTTTTGACTTAGAATTTTCATTTTCACTCGATGGGGTCAACGTGATGATATCATGATCCAATTCTATGTCATCAGGGATTGGCTTGAGTGTACTCGGGGAATGTGAGAGCGAAAGTTCCCAAGCAAATTTTGTCTTTTATTTTCTGTTAAGCAACAACCGAGGTGGGACAACCTTCTACCAACAATAGCCTATGGGGATGGTTCTGCAAATGCTTTTAGACTTGGTGATTTCAATGTTTTTGTTTGACATTTGCAGACAAGGTTGGGGCACAAGCCGCTAAGTAGAGCACTATTTGCATTTTTCTATTTATGGCAGCTGGAGCCTATCGTCTTTTCACCTTCGTAATCATGCATGGAATGATCCATATGGGCCTTGAACTTAGTGTTTTTTCAAAGTTTTAGTTATTGCTTGCGAAGATGGATATCGCAGAAGTCCTTGGTGGGAAAGTTGTATGTGTTTTGCCATTGTGTAATGGCTTGGGCTGAATGAAGTTTTTCCAGAGGATACCCGCAATAAAGAACCCATAATGGTCTGAAGACTTAATCATTTTGTGCGTTTTGACCCAAAAATCTTGCAATCAATGGATGGGCGGGACCTACTTATTAAGTGGATGAAGGTATTTTATTTTTTGGATTCGGCCTAAACTATTCTACAAGGGCTCAATTTTAAAATGTTTATTCCTTTGATTTTAAAACTCTCAGTAGTTGGTCCATCGTGGACTTGGTTGCGATAATGAGGAGTATGAAGGTCATTCATGCTCTCATCATGTGAATGACGTCCTAAGAGTGGGGTCCTATGAGTAAAATCTTGTGGAAAAACTTTACTTAGGGACTCTCTGAGGCAAAAGGGTTTGTTAACTACTGCTAACCTGGGCCTTGAATTTTAGGGGCAATGGGGTTTGTTTCATTTTGGTAACATTCAATTAAAACTTTACTAAAGATTCAACACCCCCTGGCTCTAGGAAACCCTAGTGAGCTATCTTCCTAGCAAATTTAGTAACACAAAAGCTGAAAAAGATTCGAGTTCCTACCTTTATCACACGTACGAAGGAGGCAACTAAAAATCGAGCCCTTAAAGTTTCTTGCACGTGCAGTCATCTCTTCTGCTCTTCAAATTCAAAATTTCTAGGTGGAAAATGACAATTGGGTGGCTCTATTTATAGACCTGGTTGCCATTAATGGGTTCATTAATTATAGTGGCCTCGAAAGACATGCATGAGCACGAGTGCAAAAAATGAAAGGTAGAAGGCACTAGGTCAAAGTTTGTGCAAGAATCCAAGGTGCGGAAGTAGGGTGCGGGAAGTCCGCTGCAGAAGGATAAAGGGAAAATATTGTAAGCAACAGTGAAGTAGTGACAAAAGTTCATAGGTGGAAACCCGCAATAGGAAACCTATGGACAACGAAAGGTAGCACGACTTCTGCATGGCGGAAACCCACAAAGATTTTTCTGCAAATGTTCAACACTTCCTAAAACTTGGAAAATAGTAAGGCATGCTTAAGGTCTTGCAATTTTCAAGGCACTTGATCAACTTGGGTCAAAACTAGGGGCACAAAAAGTAAGGAAAATGCGAACCAACCTAACGAAGGAAAAAACAAGGAGAGGGGGTCCCTGGTCCAAGTGGGGCATGTTTGCAGAAGGCACAACAAATGGCGACTTTGTTGGGGAACACTCCTAAGCATTCCAAGGATAAGGATTCATCTGAAACCCAAAATCTCTAGTTTTGCAGACCAGAAATAAGTATCATTAAGTGAGCTCAAGGGTCAAAGGAGAATGAAATCCTTAACGGAATCAATACACAAACATCTCAAAAATGTGTGTGCATGGTGAGTAAATTCCCTTCCTCATAAAATATAGAGACAAGTAACCAATCAACCATGAAAAGTTGCATGAGTAATCTAACTCCAAAAGTAACCTAGACATTGCCCCGCTACTAGTTAAGCATGCATATCCTTGATGGAGTTGTCACTGCGATCCCCATGAACATTGCTCTATTGCCATCCTAGTGTCCATAGCCCTGATAGAGTTGTTCACACACCCACACAACTACTTGTTTATAAATTTTCATTCTTTTCTTTCTTTTATGCTTTTCTTTTGTACTTTCTCGCTTAGCTGAATAAGTAGTGAAGCTTATAGCAGGGTTTGGAGATTGCAGTGGTCACCAAAGTAGATTTAAGATTTTTCACTTGCCAAGATTTCATGGTAACTACCATATAGCCCCTTAGGATCATTAAAGTTATGTGTTATGTGAGATCTAAGACAAATGTGAAGGGATTCAAACAACGACTTCCTTCTAGATCAAGCAAGAGTTTAGCCAAGGAGGCCTGATTCATAGAAGAAAATAGAAATCCTTGATAACTCATGAAAACTTATCCATGGAAAAAATGGGAATGTGTAACAAAGCATACCCTTCGACTAGGCCAAGCAAAACCACCACATCAAGATTGAGCAACACCCGTAACAAAAAAAAAGGCTGACAAAACAAGCAAAAGCAAAGAAAAATAAAGCACAAGAAAAACACCTACTCTAACTATGTACAAGGGTGAGCCAGAAAATCTCAGTCAAGGAAATAATGTTTCAAGTATTGCTCGTTGACTGGAAACAAAATATCTTCTCCAGTAAGGGTCTTCAGGTGAAAGGAATTATCCCCTGGGATTTAAAAAAATTGAAAGGGGTCAAGCCAAAGCTTTTCAAATTTATCATGTCCCCCTTTCTTTTCATGGGCTTATCCCAATATAACACTAGGTTGGCAATTCTAAAGGCCTTGAATTTGGCTCTACAATCAAACCATTGTTTAACTATGCCCTGATGCTTGGAAATTTTTTCTACGGCTTCATCTCATTTTTTCTCTAAGTGGAGCAGTTTAGCCATGTGGGCTTAAAGACGTTCTCCCTCCTCATAGTAGGTGTTGAAAAATTGTAGCGTGGGAATCTTAAGGTGAATCAGGAAAACAGGCTCCAATCCATAAACCAAGTGGTATGGGGAATTTTCTAAGGTTGCCTTATGTTGGGTACGTTCTGCCCATAGAGAGAACCATAATTGGGTGTGCCAATCCTTCGAGTTTTTATCTAACAGCTTGCAGATGAAAATCAATAATTTTTTGTTGGTAGATTCAACTAACCCATTACCCCGGGGTAGTAATTTGATGATAATTTCATCCAAATCCCATAATCAAAAGACCAACCCATAAATTTAAGAGAAGAAAAATCCAGACCATTATCACATAATAACACAAATGGGCATCCAAAATGATTGATAACGCAACTTTCAAGAAAATTAATCATGACCTCTATTGTACATTGTCTAGAAGAAATAGCCTTTTTCCATCTGGTGCATTAATTGGTTGGGGTTAGAATTTACCTGTGACCCGCAGAGGATGGTGGGTTTACCAAACCAATGAAGTTGAGTCCCCACTAGGAAAATGGCCTTACCTTGGCAATTAGTTGTAGCAGAATGACAACATACCTCTCCCTGGCAATAGCCATCTAGAAAACATGATAGGATCGAACATGATCATGGGAATGTTTGAACAGTGTTGGCTAGTAGTATCTAGTTCGTAAAATCTGTTGGGTTGTTGAAGGACCCAATCCATACCTCGTTCCAAATTTATCATGAAATTCCCTAAGCACCTTGGCTACTTCATCTTTCCCAAGGCATCAAAGGTAAATCCATTCATAATTCTTCTTGTACAACATGGCTTCTATTAACATATAACTATTACTTTTCATCTATAGAGCTCATTTCTAAATTCATTGCAAGCATGGCAGACATTTGTGGTTTAGCAAATAGTACACAATGTCATCATACCATTCATTTGGAGAGGCATCCTCCAAGTGATACTACTGAGCAACGAGCTCAGGTTTTGTTTCTACCATTTTGTGTGTGAGAGATTTTCCTCGAACCAACTTCATCAGTTGTATTTCCATATCATAATCCTGCAGCAATGTAACCCACTTGGCTCACCTTTCCCCTAGCTCATTTTTCAACAAAAATATCTTAACTATTGGGTCTAGGACAATAAAAAATTATACCTTATTCCTCAGGATGCAGTTCCTGAACTTCTTAAATCCTCAGACTAGAGCATACACCTTCTTTTCAACATTAGGATAACACAACTCAACATACTTTGGTGGAGCACTCATGAAGGCAATAGGATGCCCACTTCCTTTGTTATCTTTTTGGGTCAGCATGCTGACACATGAGTGATCTGAGGAAAATGAATATACATAAAATGATTTAGAATAATGAAGGCTCACTAAGATAGGGGTGTTTGTGATGGCCCTTTTTATTTCCAAAAAATACTACTTGGTCTCTGGCATCCATTCACCCTTAGCATCCTACTTGAGCATGGAATTCAATGGTTTCGCAATTTCTGCAAACTCTATGATAAACTTCCTTACAAAGTTAATCTTCCCAAATAATGATTTCATTTATTTCTTTCTTCCCGAAGGATAGATAATTAGGATGGCCTGAATGTGTTCCAAGTCAATTGATATACCCTTTTCTGAGATCACATTCCCTAGTAATTTTCCCTCAGTTACCTCAAAAATACACTTTTTTGGATTTAGTGAAATGCCAAACTCTTGGAAATTTTTGGAACACCTTGCATAAGTTGAGACATAATCTCTTCTCTTTTTTGAAAACACAGTAAGGTCCCCCATGTAGATGATGATGCAGCTGCCTATCAGATCCTTGAAAGCAATATCCATGGAATGTTGAAATGTCACCCCAACATTGATTCGACCAAATGGAATCCTTTTGTATGCAAATGTACCCCATTTTATGGTGAATGTAGTCTTGTTTCTGTCCTCATACTAGACTATCACTTGATTTTAGCTCAAGTATCCATTAAGAAAGGACATCATTTGTGAACCGTTAATAATCTGTAAAACTTCATCCAGTGACAACATCAGATAATTGTCCTTTTTAGAGGCTCGGTTTAAGTTCCTGAAATCTATGCATAGCTTGATTTCTCCATTCTTCTTTCTGACTAGAACCAAACTGGCCACCCAAGTGCAATGCCATATAGGGAAAATGATATGTGCAGATAGTAGCTTCTTCATTTCTTTAAAGATAATGGGTTCCAACAATGCATTGATCAGACGTTGTCGATGCCTAAATGGCTTCACATTCGGCTTGAGGGGAATGGTATGGGTAATGATTGAGGTATCATATGTCTTGAGATCCTTGTATCCCCAAGCTATCATGTCATGGTATGTATGCAATGCTTCAATGGTTCCTTTCTTTTCTTTTAGGGTGTAGACTTTTCCAATAAAAATAGCTTTTACATTTTTTGCAATACCCAAATTATGTGCATCACATTGACTATCTATGGAATCCCTTTTGGCCCACTGGTCCTAAACCCTTATGTGTTCAAGGTCAAAAATACTTTCTAACTGAACCATACCTCTAGGTATAGTGTTGGTCTTCAAGTTAATGACCCCTTCTATATCAAGCTTCACTTCCTCAGGCTCCACTTCATCTATGATCTAGGAAGCAAACACATCTGAACTAGTAATGAAGTCTAGGATATTCTTGTCATCTTCAAAGACTTGGAAGTTGATCACATTATCTAGCACTAACAGGGTAGGGGTGAGCTCTACTATGAATTTCTTCAGTCCAGTCAATGAAAAAGGCTGCAAGGTGTTGGCCGCTTGTGCTAAGGAATCGGTAGTTTGATTCTTACCTCGGGGAATTAGTTGGATATTAAATGCATCAAATCCCTCTATGAGATCCCATACCCTGTGCCTATAATTGGCTAACCTTTGGTCATGGCATGAGTACAATTTTCTGACCTACCTAACAACTAACTTAGAATCCCCAAATACTTGCAACATCCTAACTCTCTTTCTTAACACCATAAGCAACCCATGAACTAGTGCCACGTACTCTGCTACATTATTGGTATAATAAAATTGCAATCTATGTGTAGCAAAGAAGGTCTTACTCAAGGGATTGATTATCTTGAAGCCTACTCCCACTCCTTGCTTGGATTTGGATCCATCAAAGTGCAACATCCAAAACTTGGAAGGACATTTGTCTTTGAATTTGATAGAGAACACATCATTTCTAGATGGTGTGTCTATCCCTTCACCCTTAGAGTTTTTGCATTCAAACTGGTTATGATATTGTTGCCCCTTCAAAACTTCTTTTGGAGTGATCTACCCCTTAATGTGATCTACTACTACTTGGTATAGGCAACACTTGAACTCAGAATGGGCTGCATCATGTATTTTCCACTAGCTAGGTAGCAATAGCTCCTTCAAATCCATTCTGGCTCCTAGACTGAGTTGATCTTGCACACACTTTTGCATAAACTCCTAGAAACCATCAAACAAGCCCAAATTGTTTTCCTCTTGAAGATATTCATCATCATATTCAATCAATGTTTCTATGCTATTAGGAAAGGTAGTCAAGTTGAGAGAGGTGTGAAATAGCACAAGGACTTCCTCTGTCTCATCTTCTCCATGACCTTCATATGTAACTGGGAGATAGTTTCACAATTATGTTTTAGCAAACAATACTTCATTTTTCTTGTTGTATTCAGTGATCATAAATCTCATCCTAGGCTCACATTCAATCTAGATTTGATTGGGTATCCCTTTCCACAGTAGCCACATATGTGAATAATTAGTTGAAGTGTAACCATTGAGGGCTCGGGTGAAGTACCTTCCTAATCTGATACCATAAGTACTAAGGATGTCAACAAATTGCATATCAATGACTTGTTGTACCCTTGGATCTACTGTAATTTGCATTGGGATCCTGTTCAACTCCCCTACTACATTAACCTCGGTCCTGTCCAGCTGGGTCACCTTACGCTTGGATGGGTTCATGGTTATTTGTAGTTCTTGACATACTACAAATGGCATACCATTAGTAGAGGCTCCCAAATCTAACAAGTAGTGCAGATTTTTTCCAAACATGTGAGTTTTTAGTAGGAAATGAGGGGTCTCCAGCCTCCCTTGGAATAAACCTACAGTGGCATCAACTTGAGTGATCTGTGATGGGGTCATTTTAATCCTCATCATTTAATTTATCAATCCAAGGCGGTGTCCATGGCTATCTGCAAGAGAGAAAGTAGAAAACTTGCTTGACAATCTATTCTATAGTCTATTCTACTTGCATGAAATAAATCATATTTGCATGGAAGGAAATTTGCATGAAAGGGAACTAATCCAAGGAACACTTGCGTGAATTGAAAAGACTAAAATACTTCACAATTGCTGGAAATGAAAAGCTTTCTTGGATTCAAATTTAATATAGAAATATGGAATTACATTGCTGGAAAATGAAACTAGATCTATCCTATTTCCTCAAGCTGAAACAAGTCTTTCTAATCCCCTCCCTTTGATCAAATGATTACATTGTATTTATAGAATTCATATTCTATATCTATCCAACCAATCCACTAAGAATGTGGATCCAAGATCCTATTTTTGAGGGTTGATTTACAAAACTTTAAGAAAATTGAAGTTGTTCTCCATCACGCCACTTTTATCTTAGTCATTTTCTGACGCATACTGCTCCTTCCTTGCTAAAAATCACACCAAATTCTCAAAATGTTTTTTAGATCTTCAAATCTACTTTCTAGATCATTTTGGATTTGTTGAATTTTGTTGAGAAACGAGGGAGATATCATTGTTTTACTAAGACTGCATTTTTCACAATTTCTACGTGCCTGATTTTTAGGAAGTCTTTAAGTATTAAATGTGAATGAAGGAATTATTCTTCAGTTCAGTCAACCAAATCATTGATCTTTAGCATGAATAACATGATATAATCATGCAACAATATTTTAGTGATGTGGTAACTTGTTATCTTTGGTGGAAGAAGGAAGCATGAAATTTAATAACTGTGAGAGATCTTAGAACTCAACATGAAACAAATACTCATCCCATTAATTTAGGAATGAATGATGCTCTATGATTTTGAATGAATGTAGGAGTGTGCTGGGAGTCTTCTCTATCTTCTCATTATTTCTTCAAATCCTTCTAAAGCTTTCAGGAGTTAACTGCTTCAAGTGTCTAGAGCTCTCTGTTGCAAGTGTCTATGAAGCTCCTGTTAGAGTAAAGGTTTTAACTTAATTATATTAATTAAGTTACCTTTATTCCTCTCTTAAGATTTCACTTAGATGCATATTGTGACATTTAATAATTATATTAATTATTAAATTTTTTCCTATTAGGGTTAACTTTTAGGTTTTGCTTGATCTCCTTTTAAGGATTGATCTTTGTAAATATTCATTCGATTGTTCTGATAATAGATCTCTGATATTATAGAGCTTCAAAGCCTCGCTTGTTTTTTCCTCTATTCTCTTCCTTGTGACAGGTATCCCTTTGCATGCAGGTGTTCTTGGACTCTGAAGTTGGATCTGACAACTTCTACATGGTATCAGAGCCAACCTATTGTAGCTTGTTCTTGTTTTGAAGATTTTGTGATCTTTGGGGTCTGTGAGGTTAGCTTTCACAACTTCAACATGATATCAGAGCCGCCACCTCCGCCAGCGCGCCACCTTCGCCAACTGGCCACCCAGCCGCAACCGACGCTTAGCCCGCCGGCCGCCCACCGAAGCTTTGCCGACAGGCCGCCAGCGCGCCGCCAGTGCACCACCAGCACCCCAGCACACCACCAACCCCAGCCCCTGGTCGCCTAGCGGACCAAGGGTCCTTTTTTTTAGCCCCCAGGTGCTGATGGAGGCTTAATTGGGCATTTTCAGCTACTTTTGGTAAATCGGGTATAAAATGGTCATTTTTTCTCCGATCTTCAAACAAAAATAGGCGTCAGAAAGCTGGTTCTAAGCGTGATCTGATGGTGAAGGTTTGTTATCTTGTTTTTTCTGTTTTGATGCCGGTTTCTCCTGTCAAATACAAAACATGTTTTTTGCACTTCCGGGGGCATAACTTTTGCGTCCGGACTCCATTTTGCACAAACGAATAGGCATTGGAAAGGTGTTGCAGTGATATTTACAGATCTATAGTTTATTTCATCAGAAAATTTATCAGGTAAATTTTATTCAGCTTTGTGTGTTTTTACACTTTGCTCAATTACTTGGACATTCTGGCACCTACATGGGTTCTTTTTGCGTGGGATGGGTTATATTAATTTGATCTAAATGAAGTAAGGTCGGATTTCTCTTCTTTTTTTTTCATTTGAAGAGTTATAATGGGTTTTTCTACTCACCCTTCAGTTGTTATTCTGGAACGGGGTAATTATGAGTCATGGGCAAAGGGTATACTTACACATTGTAGGTGGCTTAATATTTTTCCTTATTTGTATGATCTCATACCTGAACTAGCCACTTCAAAGGGAAAATTAGCATGGGATATCATTAAAGATCACATAGTAGGACTTATATTGTCTAGTGTTAATCATGACACTGTGTTGACTATATCGGACATTGATTGTCCTCACCCACTTTGGACACGTCTTTGGGAGATCTATGGAGACCCCAATCTCTCTCCATTCCTAGAGGATCCTGCTTCAGATTGTCTCTTACCCCTTTCTTGGAGAGATAATACACCCTTTGATCATGATACTTTAGAGGAACTTAAGTATTTAGACACCCTCACAAATTCTGATGGATCAGAGACTTGTCTCCCAGTTCCTACTCTTCAGACTGAGACTTCATCAGCATCTCCTGTTGTTCCTGATTCAGTGCAGCAGGGCATCATTCACCTTCCAGACATTACTACTCTGGACTCTTATCTTGCAGACATATCTTTCTTGTTTGTTGAGTCCTATAATGCAAATTTGGAGGATTATTTTGAGGACATTCATCTCCTTTACCTTGACAGTCAGGTTATCACTGTACGCCCACCATTATCAGTGCATTCAAAGGTTGCATTTCAGGATTCTCCACATCTGTTTGGATTTGACATCATTTGTTTCAGTTCAGACAAGGAGATTCTTCAGCATCCTATCATGGCACACATCTTGAGACAGATTGGTTCATCACTCTTCACAGGGTTTCTTCAACATCGTCCTTTGGATCTGTTTCTTCCCAAGGGGAGGAATATCATTTTTTGCTTCAGGATCTCCTTTTGGATTCTACATCAGGCATCTACCATTGTGACATGAGTTTCTTCATTGTGGGGGGGCCTTCTTCTCTCTTTCTATCTCTCCTATGGAGACCATTGTATATGTACTAATATGATAGAAGCTGTCTATGGGGGGTATCATGTAATCCACCTGCTATCCTTCTTTCATTAGTGCATTTCATTCCTTTCTTTTCTCTCTTTTGGAGTAGAGTTTTTCCCATGAGGTTTTCTCTATTTCTCCATTTTATAGAGATTTGGTTGTATTCGGGTACCTGATCAGGCCTACTTGCCGGGACCCTTGTTTACTTTCATGCATTGTAGTTACCTTTGCTTTTTTGCACATATTTGTAGCTGCACTCTTGCTCATCTTAAGGGGGGTGTTAGAGTAAAGGTTTTCACTTAATTATATTAATTAAGTCACCTTTATTCTACTCTTAAGATTTCACTTAAGTGGTGTGAACCCCAATCTATTGTACCTGCAAAACAAGAAGGATAAAACACCTCATGTTAGATATTGTAAGCATAAACAAGGATTCCCCATGGAATCCATTTACAATTCAAACTAGGAATTAAAATATGCAAAAACACAATTAAATGATACACCAAAGATGAAATCCTAATCTAAATAGCAAACTCTTGTTCCCATGGGGGAATTGGTGCCAATTTGATGTGGAAATTTGGCCCTTTCCCAATTCCTATGATGCAATGTTGATAGATGTAGACTTGGTGATGAACTTTGATCCACTTTTGATGATGAATGATGAAGACTCCAAGCCAAATCTGCAAAATAACCTAGCTAAGAGCTTAATGGTGTGAAACTTGATAGATATTTGAGCATGGTAACTTTACTCAAATTGTGGATGCTCAAATGAGGAGAGGAGCCCTTCATTTATAGGATTTCAAGATGGATGAAAGCCCAAATTTGAGCAATGTGGGACTAACTTTCATCCAATGATATGGTGCCACTTGTCAAGCTATGAATGGATGATGGTTGTACAAGATTTGGGGTTTGTGCCAATAAATGCCAATATTTGAAATTCAAATTTGTTGAAATGACATGTAAGAGGGAAGGGAAAATGCAATAAATACCACTTGGCTCAAGGCAAAAGACATGTAAGAGGTTTTAAATGCCTCTGGAAGGACTTATTCCGCGAGTATTATTCCCTTGGTTTTGAATTCCAAATTAGGGGAATATTCAAAAGATGCCAATGTGAGGGAAAATGATTTAATAAATGAATAGATGCAAATCTATTTTCATGCAATGCAACTTGCATTATCTAGAGGATGTGACATGAGATGAGATTAAATTAATCAAGGGGTAATTAATTTAATGAGAGAGGTTAGATGATGTGACCTATTTGACTCAAATTTATGGATTTATTTTAAATCAAATAAGAGAGGAATATGATAAAAGGCTAATTAAATAAATATTTTGATTTATTTAATCAAAAGAGATAGTGTTAGATTAAAATCAAATAAGAATTTCCAATTTATTTTTATTTAATGTGGATGAACTTTAGAGATTTAATCAAAATAAAATTCAGTTATTTAATTAAATAATAGGGATGAATTAGATCGGATGGATTGATTTAATTAATAAGAGAAAGTGACTTAATTAGACAAAATGATTTATTTAATTAAGAGATGAATATTGATGAATTTAATCAGATAAGGGAATTTGATTAAATGGTTAGACCGAGGGATGATTTAGGAAGAAACGATGTTAGTGAGTCAGGATCAGATGCACGATGTCAATTAGTATATTTTCAGCGTTATGTCAGGAATTTTTTCAAAATTTTTGACATGCTAACTTTGTGTGATGCAGGACGGACCTAGGGAGCTTTACTATCGGGAGCACCGGTCACGGGAGCTGGCGAGCATTTTACGAGATCTGAGCGACAGAGACCAGGGTCGATTGGGGACCGCAGGACTATGGCACATTGCGTATGCAGCGCCCGTGCGTACACACCTTGGGATGCTATCAGCACTGGCGGAGCGATGGCACAGCGAGACATCGTCGTTTCATCTTCCCACTGGTGAGGCGACCGTCACACTGGAGGACGTCTGGCGGATACTACGTTTGCCCATTCATGGCCGCCGGGTGATCCACAACCTAGAGGAGGGACGTGATTGTTGCACCTGAGTCCTCGCCATACGGGATATCATTTATTGCGAGGGGCAGATCGAGTTGGAGAGGTACAGAGTCATAGCACCTCCCTTCTGCTGGGTAGTTGCAGCAATCATTTCTAGTTTGGTTGCCCCAGACTGACGAGGGTGGTATTTCAGTCCTAGATGGGGATACTACTAGGAGAGGATGGTCTGGGACAGGCCAGTTCGATTTGTGTGGGGGCCCGTCCTTCTGGCTTCACTTTACAAGGATCTCCACGAGTATGCATACGTGGACGACAGAGCACTGGGAGCTGGGGTGACACTTCTACATGTTTAGGCATGGGAGCACATTTCTGTGCTACGTCCATGGGTCGTTCCAGTTCTGATGGGGGCAGAGGACGCCCTAGTGGCACGATACAGAGGGGGTGTGTCCTTTACACACACTGGAGAGCACGGGATCCCCTACTAGAGGCGGGTCATAGATGAGATGCTCATATTCACATGGAGACCATACCTCGGTCACTTTGGATGGGCTGACGATGCAGACCAGCTCTTCTACTGCCGGTAGGACAGGTACATGCAGGGCCGAAAGCATACCATGATAGAGAGATACTTGCCCAGGCGTGTACTATGTCAGTTTGGGGAGCCGCAAGATCGGCCAGATGACGGCTATGTGGCTATTTTCGTGCGCAGCATGACACAGGTGGCCTGGGGCCCTGGTATTCCTACAACAGAGGTGGTCGACAATTTTTGAGGGTTAGTGGCCCGACCATGGGCCTACGATCAGGGATTGGAAGATCCGGGCACCACACAGGCATACAAGGATTGGTTTAGACCCCCTCTACAACTGACTTTTCCAGGTGAGGACCCAGAGGCACACAGGGTCAGAGGCAGGGGGAGAGGACGAGGACGAGGTCCCAGGGTCGCGATTCGACAAGACCCACCATTGATGCCCCCAGTTCCACCAGATCAGGAGGATGTCCCCATGCAGGACCAGCAGCAAGATCTGCCAGTCCCACCACCACGAGCTGAGGGTGAGAGTCAGGTTCCTGTACAGCCACGAGCACAGCCAGCAGGGCAGGCAGAGGCGTGGGATGCCTTGATTTTGCAGCTACAGGCACAGGTACAGGCAGTGACAGCTGAGAGGGATCAGGCACAAGCTGAGAGAGAGCAGCTTAGAGCGGAGAGAGACCAGGCTGTACAACAGCGACAGGTTGCAGAGCTACAGGCAGCGACAGAGCTAGGCCGCAAGCAGCAGATTGAGAGTATGACAGCCGCCTCGTCCTCGCAGGGTACAGTGCTGATTTGATCCTACAGGGAGGCCATTCGAGAGATAGAGTACTGCCGTCGGGCCTACCACGACCATGTACCGAGAACAGACTGGGTCCCTGACTACTCAGAGCGAGCCAGCCAGAGACCACCAGAGGGTCACAGTGACAGGGGTGAGGGTAGCATTCACGGAGATCGGCCATGATTCAGATGATACACATTTTTGGTGCCTTATGGGCTCATTTTTGATAGCCCCAATGGGCATTTTTGTACTAATTGACATACTCGTACAGTGATCCGATTATTATTCTTTGTACTATGACAGTGACACTGATGATATGATATATATATGAGTTGATTTTGATGCGATGCTATGTGTACTCCTTTATTTATGCATGCATGATTCTTCTTTTATATGTTATGGATGCATTTATTTCGAATGACATCTATGTATTTGATTATAACCTATGATATGATGTGCAATGATGTTAACTATATGATGATTTATGTGAAATGATTTGATTTATGCTATATGCAATGATGTGTAAAAAATGCTTATATATGAGATGATTTATGGATGGATGTGATATGATGATGTATGTGATGTAGTGTTAATGCAATATGATATGTGTGCCTAATGAATTGAATGCTTATATTCCTATTGTTTATGATTATAATGTTCATGCTATGTGATGATTTATGAAATGTAAATGAATGCTCATGATCAATGATCAATGTAATGTCATGAGATGCAATGTAATGGGTGAAAATGCGATGATATGGATGCACCTGTTTATATGATGATGAGAATGCGATGTTTCCTATATGATATGTAATGCAATGTGCTAATGATGCCTATATGATGTGCTTATGTAATATGCTAATGATTTGCGGATGCAGGATCAGTGGTGATGATGATGATGATCAACTGTCATAGTACCTAGTTAGCGTGGTTAGTGAGAAAAGAAGAAGTCATTTCAACAAGACGCATGATGACACAAATGCAGATGATGATGATGATGATGATGACTTGTAGAGGAATTGGGATTTTCAAAGGGCCAAATTTTCTTATGTTTGATAACACACGTGGTACGATGCATCAAGGTATAGCAAACCAGGATGGCGTTGTACTTAGTGTGATGGACTTTGACTCGACAATCAGTTAGGAGCATTCTTGTTCACACCTGACATACATAAACCTTGGTAGGATGTACTTTAGAAGTTTCAAACACCTCAGACCAAAACATGGAAAGGTAAACCTATCCTGTAATAGTCAAAAAGTTTCCCTAGACCTCACTGCATTCTCAACCAAAGCAAGTATTAGTAGGGGTTATATTACAAGAGCGTCCAACAAGCACAACTAACAAAAGATAATGATCATTGCCCCATTCCTATTTCTCGAAATCCGCTATTTTGGGATATCATCGAGATGTCCTTGGAATAAGCGCAAAATAAGATAAGTCAAAAAGATAAAGACCAAGCAAACAAACAAATTGATGCTCTTCAATACTGCTAACGGAAAAAGATGTGTTTTCTAAGATGATAACCGAAACTTATTGCCAAAAGATAATGCCCATTGTAGGAAGGATTCATCCTAGGACATGTTAGTGGATGGCGGCACGTCATTTCGTTTATAAGGGATGATTGATATGGAACAAATTCAGATGATGGTGTTGTCGATGCAGAAGGAAATTTAACCAACTGCATTTTACGCTATGACCTAGACTTGGGGCGACATTTTGAGTTATCGTTTAAAGCGCACTAAACTTGTTTCCGATTGTTTTACCAAAGGATTTTGTGATGATGATCAATTTAGTAGAATGAAGGTGGTGTTTATTTGCAGGTGCAAAAGCGAGATAAAGAGGCAGATGGATTTTTTCAAATATTTGGATGTTTTTGATGTTTTGAGGCTATTTCTGGTATTTTTCAAGGTTTTACAAATGTTTTGATTTTATGTTTTCCAATGTTTTTGGGATTTTCTGAGATTTTGACGAAGATACTAACCTAAAGACCTATCCTAGGGGCCTCGAGGGGGCGATCCAATAATAGATTAGCCTTGCCTACGTTATACAGAGACCGTGGTTGATGGCTTAGTAGGTTATAGATGGCGATATACGCTGATGAGATGTCGGTTTGTGAAGCCGGATCTATGGGACGGCCTAAATGTCTGGGGGGATGATCAAGATCCAGCGCTACGTTGGCTTCGGAGGCGGCGTGGTTGACCGAGAATAACCCTATTTTTGGTTTTTTTTGAATGACTTTTTGACCTGTTTTTGGATTTTGATATGTTTTGAATGTTTTTGGATTTTCTGATGTTTTGATGTTTTTGGATTTTTTGATTTTCTAATGTTTTTGGATTTTCTGAGATTTTGACCATACACGAATCTGATCCAATGAGAACATGCCCCCAGCATGATGCAATAAACTACCCCGATAAAGGCAAGACAAACTGACCTTGAGGATGGGTCGAGTAGTACTAGGAGGGATCATGATACGAACACAGGACCAAGCTATGGTGCGGATGCGAGTGGATGAGTGATGGATGGAGATATGGATGCAATGGAAGTGAAATGGATGGATGCTGCAAATCAAGCCATAAAGATCCTGGTGGATGGAAAGTGCTTATTTACACAAGGCGCCTGTTTGCCAGGTTTTCACCGAGATACTTGCCCAAAGTGCCACCAAAGTGGTTTTTCACTAGGGGCGATTTTTTGATCCTTTTTCGATTTTTTTTGGATTTTGCTTTTTGATTATTTTTTTGTTGTTGTCACCAAAGCCTTTTGCCAAAGAGTTTTTCGCGAAGTGACCATTTTCGAGGACTTTTAGGATTTTTTTTTGGATTTTTTGGTTCTATACCTTGAAAGAATTAGGCATAAAACTTTTTGAGATGGGAGCTATTCATGGGCTCCTGCAGAGGTTCCCCTTCGGGTGTTGATAACAGATATGCCCCTGATTTATAGCTTGCTATGACAATGAAAGGCCCTAACCAATTGGGTTCGAACTTGCCTTTGCTGCTGGGATTCGGGACATTCTTCTGATTTTCTTTTAAGACCAATTCTCTGACTTGGAAAGTCTTGCTTCTGATCTTCTTGTTGTAGCTTCGTTTGAGTCTATTTTGGTAGAATTGTAGATGATTCAAAGCGTCTATGTGTCTCTCATCTAGTAGCTCTAGCTCGTTTAATCTTGACACCCGATAGTCCTCATTAGTGATGAGATTTTGCAATGATATTCTGAGGGATGGGAGCTCGATCTCAATGGGGAGTACAACTTATGATCCGTAGACCAAGGAGAATGGGGTGGCACCAATGGGTGTGTGGATGCTGGTTCGATAAGCCCAGAGGGAGGGATTAAGCTGCAAGTGCCAGTCACGACCTGCGTCATTATTTATTTTTCTTGAGATTTTTGAGGATGGTTTGTTGATGGCTACAGCAGCCATTGCAGCAGGGGATAGTGCAGGTGGAAGCGTCTTTGGATTTGAATTTCTAAGCACAAATTAGGTGAACCTCACGGTTCTAGCCGAATGGTGTCCCATTATCGAGATAATGGCAGTAAGATTCTGAAATAACGGCAGGAATGAGATAGTTCCAGGACGTTGTTTGATTTGCTTCCGATTGACCCGCAAAGTCATGGGTATGGCTTCCACCCACTTTGTAGAAGTACTTAGTTGGGTTATATTAATGAATTTGGCCCAGCCCATTGGATGGGGTGGGTGAGATTTTCCCAATGAAATCAGTCCCCCAGCATGTGGGGAGCCATATGAGTGTGTGATGGTGAAGCTCTTGTTTGGAGCATGGATGAGGAGTCCCAATACTATTGACATTATAACACCTTTTAGCATGATCATGTGCTTCTACCGGCTCCATTGTGGGCCAATAATATAGAGCTCAGCAAATTTATTAGCTATGGTTATTAAGCGAGGTGTGAGCCACAGATACTGTTATGAACCTCGGTTAGAGCGGTTAATGCCTCCTCAGCATTTAGACAGCGCAGTAAGGTACCTTCTATGCTTCTACGGTATAAGGTATCACCTAGGATGACAAATCTGGATGCCTTTTTTATAAAGGTTTGTTTTAGGCTCGATGGTAGGTCAGCGAGTAAGACTCCTATTCAAAGATATGTATAGATGTCGTGATACCAAGGATCGCCAAGACCAACGATTTGACACACATATTTCGATTCCAGTACTTTGAATGTGGGAACGAGAAGCTGCTCGATCAGAAATTCATATTTCAGTACGTTGTGAGGGATGTCTACTAGAGACCCAATTGTAGCCATGGCGTCAGCTGCTCTATTGTTGGCTCTTGGAATCTGCTCAAATGTTATGTCGATGAAGGATTCCTTTAGAGTCTCCACCAATTTTTTGTATGGGGTTAGCTTGTCATCCTTTATCTGATATTCATTATTGACCTGATTTATGATCAACTGAGAGTCTCCATATACCTCGAGAGCTATGATATTTCATTACACTGCTATCCTGAGGCCTATAGTCAAAGCCTCGTATTCTGCGATGTTGTTGGTGCAAGGAAATGCCAATTTGTATGACTTCGGTATGCAATCCCCTTGTGGAGTGATGAAGAAGACACCAGCTCCTGATCCATGTTGTGTATATGAACCATCGAAGTATAGTTTCCAGTGGTCTACTACGTTAAGGTTAAAGATGGATTCATCTGGAAACTCTGAGACGAGGATTCTCAGAATACATAGGTGCCTCTACTAGTTGATCCGCAATGACTTGTCCCTTGATAGCTTTCCTCTCTACATACTCGATGTCATACTCTGATAATATCATCACCCACTTTGCCATTCTTCCCGTGAGCATTGCCTTGGATAGGAGATATTGAGGGGGTCAATTTTCACAATGAGCTTTATCTTGTGTGCCAGCATGTAATGTCTGAATTTCTGGGATGCAAACACTATTGCGAGGCAAGCTTTTTCAATGAATGAGTAATTTAGCTCGTGACCGACCATTGTCCTGCTGATATAGTAGATGGCCCTCTTTGTTCCGTTTTCATCATGTTGAGCCAAAAGAGCTCCAAGGGCTGCTGTTGTTGCTGACACATATAAGATCAATGGATTTTTTGGGATAGGTGGCATTAACACTGGTGGCGTCAGTAGGTATTCTTTGATTTTGTTAAATTCTTCTTCACATTTTGCATCCCATTTGTATGCTACCCCCTTGTGGAGTAGGTGAGAATATGGATTCTGCTTGTCTGCTAGTTGTGCTATGAACCGTCGGATGGATTGAAGTCGGCCTTGGAGGCCTCTCAGTTGTTTTAGTGTCTTTGGTGCTTCCACCTCGAGGATTGCTATCACTTTTTCCGGATCCACCTCAATACCCCTCATGGAGACTATGTATCCTAGCAATTTACCTAATTGTACGCCGAAGATGCACTTCTTAGGGTTTAGTCTAACTTTGTATTCCTCTAGTCTGTCAAAGATAGCACTTAGGGTTGCTATATGATCTTGTCTCTTCCTTGATTTTGCTAGGATGTCATCAACATAGTCCTCAACTGTTTTGTGAATCATGCCATGGAATATTAGTGTCATGGCCCTTTGATAGGTTGCTCCTGCATTCTTTAGACCAAATGGCATCATGTTCCAGCAGTAGGTCCCCCATGGACAAGTGAAAGTCGTTTTGTGTTGATCTTCTTTTGCTATCATGATCTGGTTATATCCTGAAAATCCGTCCATAAGTGATAGCATCTCATGCCTTGCCATCATATCTACTATCATGTCGATGTTAGGAAGCGGGAAATCATCCTTGGGACATGCCTTGTTTAAATCTCTAAAGTCCATATAGATTCTGATGGCTCCGTTAGGTTTTGAAACAGCTACCAAATTTGATACCCATTCTGGATAATCGATTGGTCGAATAAATCCTGCATCTAACAACTTTTTGAGCTCCATTTTGACCAATAGAGCGATTTGAGGATTCATTTTTTGAAGCTTTTGTTTGACCGGTTTTGCCTCTAGATATACTCTAAATGATGAACCACAGTCTTTGGATCTAGTCCTGGCATATCAGCATAACTCCATGCAAAGTTTATTTGTCTTTCCTTTAGGAATGCTGCTAGGAGTTCTTGCTCTTCTGTTAATAGTGATTCCGCATAGAATGTGATATGTGGGGTCTCCTCTGTTCCTATGTTGACCGGGTTGCACTTTTCGGCCAAGACTGTTGACTTCTCTTGATGAATGGCTCTTAAAGGAAGATTGAATCCTTCATCCTCAGGCGCCTCAAAGAGGTTTTCACCATTGGATACGTCCTTTCTTTTTACTATTTCGTTGTCAGAGAGTGCCACAATGTGGTTTTCACTCAAGGACTTGGATATGATTCTTAGTTTTTCACTTTTGTGACTAGAGGATTCAATCGTTTCCCCGTAATAAGCATGTGTGTCTAATTCCATTATAAATCCTGCCTTATGATCCCCATCTGGAATGTTATCCCTCAATCCCATGAATTCTGAGAGCGCCTCATCATTTTTGAATGTGTTGAGAACTGGTGGTCCTCGTTGGTCATAGTCG
>VDFB02000017.1:112547580-112566347 GCA_007258455.2 Sequoia sempervirens | reverse complement strand
ACACAAAGAAACCCATCATAATAACATCAAATGTGCATGTCTATATATATATATCAGAGTTTTATATACATCTCAGTATCATATACAAAGTCATAGTGGTCTATGAGAGATAGACCCCTCAGGATTTGGGGTTCGTGATCCGGTCCTTGATTGTCATGAGATGGTCATGTGTGATCGTGATCGTGAACTACTGAGTCTAAGTGCATACTCCAGAGCTTGTACCCAACCAACAACTACAAGCCACTCCTCTGCCATCTGATCCCTCTCCGCTCGTGTCTATGCCAACTCTGCACGCAGTCTATCCACCTCTGTTGAGGTCTATGCTGACTTTAGTGCACTCTCAACTCGACGGAGTCATCTCCTCACACTCTCGTATGCTTCCCGTAACCTCGCAAAAGGTCTGAGTGACTATGGCTCCTCCTCCACAATAGGTGGGGGAACGTAGTCAGGATCCATCTCCTCCTCGTCGATGGATGCAGGAACTATCTCTATGGCAGCCTAACGATAGAACTCTCGCCAGTCTCTCGTCGCTCCTTCAAGATAGATAATGTACACAATTGGTAACACATCATCATGATATATATATAGTATATAGTACTAAAGGACATGTGTAAAATTAAATATCATCACCTTTGTCTCTAGATGCATGAGGAATGTCAACCTCATCCTCTTTGGGCGACATCGAGGATGTGCTAGCCTCTCTCTGACTCTGGGTGCAGATGTTTGTTGTAGCTACTACTCATGATTTGGTCCTATAAGTATGTGAGGACTCTCCATGCTTGTACTAATCCTCAATAGCTACCTCATCATCCTCGTTCAGGGGTGGCTCCGATCATCCTCCTCATAATCCTCCTTTTCCTCATCATCCTCTCCTCCATCCTGGTCCTCATAGTCAGGATCGACATGAGACTGGTACTCCTCATCAATAACATCTATAAAAAAATTTGTTGGCCTATACCGTACCTCCTCTGGCTCATCACCCTCATTTGGTGTTGGTCTTGCATCACCTATAGGGAAATCCATGGGGAACATAGGAGCTGGTTGTGCATATGACCACCACTCCTCGTGCTCGTCTATGTTGCCAACATCATCAACATCAGATGCTGGTGGTTGGTCGTGATCTGAATCATTAGAATCACTCTCACAAACATGATCTATAGTTAGTCGAATAGTATCACCTGGCCTCTAGGCACTCCGCACTGATTGTCTAATGAAGGGGCATGCCCTCGGTGGTGTATGCACTTGTCCAAATTGTCACATGAATCACCCATAGTAGAAAGGTCGTACAACATAGTCATGCCTCCCAGCTAGATACCTATCCCTCTACATCCTCTGTAACTATCTGGTGGGATCTGGCCATTGTAGAGTGAGTAGATAAGGTCTCCATAGGATCTCGTCCTCCTCCAACTGGTCAAATATCACCCTCCAGAAGTGTAGATCCCCATACTGCCATAGGCATCACAAAGGATAGAAAAATTCTCATGGATATCCTGTAGCTATAGCATAAGGGAATCCGACAGGCCTAGTACATGTGATATGCTCAAGGCATCACACCTGTAGAAGTGTACAATGGACCATACTGTCAATCTCTCAAAATAAAAATTGGCCACGATCATAATACAAGTGTGCTAAAATGCAACAGCCCCAAGCATAGACTGTCCTCTGCTCATGCATCCCTCATATCAAGTGTACTAGTCCTCCATCCAAGTGTGTCGCTCGTCCATCTGGATTGAGAACCGGTGCCACTGTGTGTATCATAATCCGTTTGACCATAGGAGCTCATGAATACAACAATATGGTAAGCTCGATCTATGCTCTAACTCGCTCATCATGTATAGGCCCATCTGGACAATACTGCATATCTCTCTTCTTCTCCTGGAATGACCAATCCCCCTAGAAATATACCCGCTCTCCCCAAATGGGAACTCAGAGAATGCGGTGTACATCCTTGAGAGTGACCGTCATTTCCCCGGTGGGAAGATGAAAGGTACAAGTATCAGCATCCCAACGCTTGCACAGATCCATAAGCATGGTGTCATGGTATCTCATAGGTGGCATCAAATATTCCCAATAGATACCCATTGACTGTAAATGCTCTATCTTTGCCACCGATAGTGTTGGTGCATGATCTCTCAGAAATGTGAGTTGTCTTCCCCCTAGCTACTGTTGCGACTAGGCGGGGACCTATCAAAATCATAACAAAATGCTCTAAATTTCATCTAAATTCTTCAATTTTCACATATTTCATCATGCAAGTGCGCTAAGATCAATCTAGTGTGCTTTTCTAATGGCCCTAGACACTTTAGAACCCTTTTAGGACATTTCACAAAGAAACGAGACACTTTGCGAAGAAACAGGACACTTCGCGAAGAAATGAGACACTTTGTGAACAAATGGGACACTTTGCGAAAAAAGGGGACACTTTGCGAACTTTTTTTCCAAGACCCTAAATTAACCTATCCATGCATTAAAATCATTAAATTATTATAAAATTAGAAGGAAAAATTTGCAGAAATGACTCACCTCATGATACAGCTTGTCGCGTGCCACCTGCTCACGAAGATCATCCAACCACGAAGGTGTGTAATCCCATCTGCTTGGCATTTTATTCTCTCACTCGTCACTCTTAAGCTACAAGAAGGTAAAATGAATATTAAGTGACACATTATCCATTTTCACCTCTTTTTACTCTTATGCATTAACCTAGGGTTATCTTATCTTAAAAGTTCATAAAGTCTATATTCTTCAAATCAGCATAACGGGAGCTAGGGTAATCCGTTTTCAACACCATTTGATGCATTGGACTTGTGATTCCGCACCCGATATCCTCATTTTTCTATTGTCATGAGGCATGGTACTTGGAAATTCCCTACGATATGATGTTTCTTATTCAACGTGGCTAGATTGCTACCTTGATTCCACCTCTGTAAAGCAATCAAAATTAAGGGGGGGCATACATCTACCCTCGAATTGGATTCCTAAGAGTTAGATAAAAGGATTTTTGGGCAACTAACAAATGTGTGTTGCAGGATGCGGTTCCTAATGTTGTGGTTTTGCAGAAAACTACATTGGGGGCTTCATTCTCCCATCTTTTGAATGAGTAACCTTTTATGTAATAAAATGTATTGTTTAGAGTCATTTAGCTTACATATGCACATAGAGTCATATGGGCACTAAAGTGGGGGCTAAATATGCCGTAGAAAATTGGACCCTCTTGAGAAAAGAGACAATTTCACGCATAATTAGATCCACTTTTGAGTTCCTTCACATCATTTATCCTTCAAAACAACATTTATAAGCCCCTAAGACCCATTATTTTTGATCTAGAGGCCCATTTTACCCGAGAAATCACATAAAACCCTACAAACAACACTTAATTATTTCATACCCTAAAAACCCACCTTCAAAAATCAGTAGTGGGACCCATTCGCCACATTGGGTGAATGAGTCCCCTCTGGTGGGACCCATTCGCCAAGGGTGGCGAATGAGTTCCTTTTGAGGAAAAAATCAATTTTGAGCAGGAATTTGATTAATTTAACTTGAATTTCAGGTGAATGTCAGCCTCTTAGGTCTAATAATGGGAAAATAAGGTGTTGTTGCTTATAAATACTCATTTTAAGTCATTTTACACCTTTTTAATCATTTTTCAAAAGCAATTTCAAAAGTCAAGTCTTCTACCACAAGTCTCATTAGCAAAAGTTGAAGTTTTAGGGCAACAAACTAGGGTTTTTGCAGGTCTTGAAGCTCATTTCAAGATTCAACATTGCAAAGGGTTGATGATGGATGTCTATTGTGAATCGTGAAGAAATCTAGGGTGAGGAAGTGCAACTAGCCACCAAATCACACCTAAGGACTTGGTTTCATATTGATTCCATCTTCCATTTTCACTCTATCTTCAGATTAAGGTTTGCATTGTGTTTGTTTGTCATTTGCATGCTATTTCATTTCCATTTTTTATATGTTGTAAGGTTTCTAGGGTTGAGATCTTGCATCATCTGGATCATTCTTGCATTTCTTATTCTAGAACAATAGAATAGGGCTTTTGTCATATTTTAGATCTTCCTAGTCTTTAACACATATAAGGCTAGGGTTTTATGCTAATTTTTCTCCATTCAAGGTTTAATTACCCAACTAGGGGTTTGACCAAGGAAAACCCCCCATTAGAAAAACAATTTTAAGATGTTTTGTAGGAATTTTCTGAGATCTCGAATTGGGTTTCCGTCAGAAATTGTTGTACAGGTGTCAAGGTGCAGAACAAAGATTTGAAGTTTAAGAAATTTAAAAGTGGACTGATTTTCCATGCATGGCGAATGAGTCCCTCTTGAGGTGCAGATTTGATTCAGATGCATATCTTGGTTCCCGGTTGACAAAAAATAGATTATGTGTAGAAAAAGTCCTGACTTGGGACTGATTTTCCCAGGGTGGTGAATGAGTCCCAGTCAACTCAAATCTAGACTTCATCAATTTTCTAGATTGTTTTCCAATCTTCTTCTATTTTTCAGGTGCAACCATTCTAAAAAACAACTTTCTGTTTAGTTTAATTTACATTTTTGTTCATTCTTTTAAGCTTTTTGCAAACAACACTATGTTTTCAAACATATCATAAATCATAGATTTTGCATTCATTATCACTTATTTAGATCACTTAATTGCATTTAGTTCATTTCATTTAGCTTAGATAACATCATATATAACATAATTTGAATGAACCCCTTAGCATTTTTGGCCCTACCTCTCTCCTTTTAGGTGAAAAACCCTAGAAGAGTTAGAGAAGTGCATTGGTGCCAAAAATATATGGTTCAGTTGGTTGGAATGTTTTCATAAAATTATTTATTTGGTAGACTGTTATTATGTCCCTATCCTTGACTTTCTAATTTCAACTTCATTGACTCTTCTTCCTATTTAATTTTAGCTTCCATCATTTCTCTAAGAGTCATGTGTAATATGGTGATTATCTGTGAATATGTAACCTCACCATGTTCTTTTGTATTGTGTAACATTCATGTTGAATAAATTAATTTGTTCAAAAGTTCTTGGAAATCCCATAATTCTCATACCATGTGAGGGCCTCTCTTAAACCAACATTAGAGTCACATTATTTTAATCTCAATTGTATGGATATGTGAGGCCTACTATTTGATACACCTTAATTGGCGATATTTTGATCTAGGTACTTTTGATACTATGAGTGTATTAGATTATTTTGGATGATCGCAAACATTGGATGTCATGTTGATTTCCTTTCTATGATGTTATGATTATTATATGCACGTTAGGCTTTCTTATTTGATATGCTCATGTGGATTTGATTATCATGGTAGTTATGGATAAGTGGTTATGATATAATTGATAAGAGGTGAAAATTGAATTCGGTGAATATGTGATTTATTTATAACAACATCATGGCTAGTCATGAACCGATAAAATATGTTAAATTCTAGAAAGAGAATCATTATAGATATTGATATTTCAAAGTTATCAACTTCAGGATCTGAATGTGTTATATATATATACACATACATATGGATTGTTGAGTTAATTATCATTGGATATATTGACATGTGCAAATTGAGTGTACAGGTACATGCCCATGACCAATGGGATTGGAGGTAACCAAGGGTACCCGATTGTATTAGCCAAGTGAAACCCACTATTGGTCCATTCATAGCCTCTTTGTGTTGTATTTTATTTTGTGATTAAAAAGATTTAATGTTGAATCTTGTGACTATGTTTTTAAAGTTATTTAAACTTTTGATGAGGGTTTTGGGGCATTTTGGAAATTTTAAATTATTAAATCTCAATTTCAATTTCTTTTTGAGGGTTTAAAAATGTTGAATTAGTCCTTAAATTGGGTTAATTGATCCTTAATTAACCCCTAGGATGGTTACCTATTGGTTAGGGGTCAAATCAAGCCCATAAATTTTGAAAATTACATGTTGTGACCCTTCTTAATTGGCCATTAAGAAGGGTGACGGATTTTGGGAATGGGATTGGAGTGTTGGCTCCAAAATCTCATTTATGAGATTTGAATGCTTTGTTGAGTGTTGAACACTCTTTGACCTTTCACTTCCCCAAGAGTTCTCACACATGTGTGAGAACTTGTGGAGAGGTGTGTCCATGGGAGTGAATAGGAGATTGACATGTGCCACTCTCTCCTTCAAGGGTTTCTAACCCTTGACTCCTATTTCAATCCTTTAGAAAGCAAAAGGAAGGGCTCTCTTTTTGGCTTTTGGCTTGGAATACTTTGGAAGGGAAAATTTGGCTTAGGCTTGGAGAAGTAGAAGATAGGAGTTCATCTTCAACTTACCTTCATTTTGACTTTGGATTTGAGGTAGGTTTTACTTTACTTGTATGCATGTTTCTTTTTTTTATCCTTTGTGTATGGAAGTGTAAGAAGAGTGTTTATGTGGATTGCTTGTTCATTTTATGTACCTTTGCATTTTTATGTGTTGGGTTGGGGTTGTATAGGATAAACTCACCCAATGTGGGAAAAATATCCTTGTGGGGGATAGGAATGAGTAGGAACCTCTATGGGGAGATTGTTCCTCCTTTGAGAAGGAGAGGCAAAAAAAAGAGGGTATGAGTACCCAAATTTGTTTCATGTTAATATGGTGTATTGAGAGATTGTTGTATGGAGGTGTATGATATGAAGAGTTTTGATGAATGGGTAGATTGAAGAAGAAGAAGAAAAAAATTATGTTGTTTGGTTATTTATTTTTGCTAATAAATCTCCCCATATAGTAGTGATGCCCACTTCTATCCCCATTGTTGGATTCTTGGAGAATCCCTATGTAAATGTGAAATCTTGGTTGGGAGTAATTGGTTTGAGTGTTGTGGTTTGGAATGACTTATTTGTTTTTATGTTGTGTGTACCCGGTAGCTTGGTTACCTCCTAGCTTGGGGGTGGTTGGTTTTCCAACCCAAGGTTGGGAGGTGAGCACACCCTATTGGCCATGGAAAGAAGTTTTTTGTGTCTTCTTGCAGGTGTTTGAGAGCTAGTAGTTGAAAATAGTTGTGTTCTCCTTACAAAGAAAAAAAAAGAAAAAGAAAAAAAGGGGCTAATATTATCCTTTCAAATGTAATATGTTGTCGATGAATGTTTAAGTTTGAAAGGATATCAAAGAGAAATGTGTAATTGAATGCAAATATGAAACTATGTATGATGTTTATCTTCTAAAAAGAAACAAAATTAATACTATCTAGGTTGCTAGGAAACGTAGCTCCATGTTTTGTTTTGTTTTTTTTAAAAGAAAATAATTTGAAGTTATATTAGAGAACTTTGTATGTGGTAGATTGTAATGGTGAAAACTAAGTACTGCTAGTGTGAGAATTTTTTGCTTGACTAAAGTGGAAACTATTGTTTGAAGATGACTGCGATTGTATTTTATTATGTCCAAGAATACAATAAATATGTTAAGTGGGAACAAATCATATTAGTCAGTTTATCCAAAGACATAATGTTGAGATTGGTAAAATTTTGTGATAAATGGTAGTTTTTACTCTGCCAGTTCAACAATGAAAGAAGAATAAAATAAGATAAAATAACATGTACATTTTTATCTGTTTATGATTTCATGCATTCCTATAGCTTCTATTTTTACAAAGTGCAATAAAGTAGTTAAAATGCTTACTGTTGGTAAGGAAATATTGTGACTTGTCGTATGTGTTACCCTACTATATGTTAAATGATTAATTTATTTCAGTGTTGAAATTGTTGAATAATATATGGTTATTCTGCTACATAGAGTAGCAGAGAGTAGAAAAAAAACTTGTTTGGAGTTGTTTACTTGTATTAGATATCTCTTGGAGATTCACTGAATTATAGATTAAGTTTTGGAAACAAAGTGATATACCAAACTATAACATATTAATTTGAGAGTGTATTTTCATAGCTATGGTTAGATTGATCCCCTTGATTCATAATTATAAATCTACAAATCTGAACTGAACCATCGAACATGCCTCTCCTTAACGAACCTTGTATTCAGTAGACCTACGTAGCCCTCCTCTCACCTCCGATTGAGGTTTACTAGTAAATATATATATGCTTGTAAAAATGTTAAATAATCAAATAGCAACAAAAAAAAAGAGAAGCAAAGTCCCTTTTCATTGTGGTTATGTCAACACGAAATTGATCAATTTCAAGTAATGACTTTTACTACAACTTTCATTTTATTTTTTTGGGAGCTGCAGTCAAGAGGTTGCGGTCCTCTATCTATTGCCAGTATAAATAAATAAATAGATAAATAAATAAATAAGCTCCAAATTCCCCGTCTAAACTTATACTTGTAACCTCACCTTACTAGCTTCACTGCAATGCACAAAGAGGGGCGATTCATACTCGGCTACCAATCACCCTGTAAAGCTACTATTCAAACACCACATAAAAAAATCAAATGGCCAAAGTTTAGGCATGCCATTATATATCTGCACACTATATTTATATTTAATTATCTCACTGCATAGCTTGGGGTAGGTGTACCAACCACAATCCACTGTGAGATCTTATGCTGGAAAAATAATTAGTTGCTAGCTGGAAAATCTACATGCTAGTAATATTGACTGTAATAACTTACTTCAATGGCCAATATAGGAGATAAATTATTATACTGTGTGCAACTATGTTGAACGCTAGTCTGAGTAATTGTTCACTTCCATCTAACGTTTAATCAATCAAACACCTTGGTCAAAAAGCATTATCATTCTATTAATTGCTATCTATAAAATCTGTCCTTGGTTGTATAGTAAATGTTGGTTAAAAAGATAACAAAATATTGCTATGGATTGAACAAAATTTAGCGAAGATACATTTATGCTTCGATTAATTTAACAAAGATAAATTTATACTTCATAAAGTGAATAGGGTCAATGATAGTTTTAACTTAATACTAATCTCCCTGGCTATGTCAGTAGTGTTAACAGAAATCATTAAATCCAAATTCTACTGCCACAACAGTTATTACTAATATTTATATCTTCAATACTAATATTTGCATCATAAACTACTCATAAATGGCATAACTGTAATAATGGAAGCATTGGAAATCTATCCTTCAAACATTCACACTTAAAATTTTCTGAGGAAATGAGCTTAACGATTTATTCTCATGGATGAGAATAGTTCCTTTAAAAAAAATTGATAGCATTTAATGTATAATCTTGATAGCCTTCCAAGGAATAATACAAGAAAAAAAAAGGTATTAAGTTTGTTTCAAGAAAAAACCAACTAAAAGGAAGAAGTAGTTGCTTGTACCATCTCTAAAGCAAAAATGTGCCTTTTATTAGGAAGTTATGGCTTGAATAACAAATTTTCACTAAAGGGAATGTGATATAATTTTTTTTTTATGTTATTATTTGAAAACCATACTATCAACATTACCTTTTAATTTAAAAATACTCTAATGGAGTTGTTGGCATAAAAACTAACACCTCTGGAGTGTAAGTTGGTATGGATAGCTATGCACACTGCGTAATGAGTGCTTTTCAAATTAGGAGGGGAAGCTCCCTCGTAGTGCTGAAATGCGTGGAAAAGAAAAGTAAACTAAATCCTATCTTTTTGTTCTCAGCTTTAAGAGGCACAAGGGTAAGAAAAACCACGAACGTTGCAGCTAAGAATTTTTTGGTTTCGTAGATCACTAACTACAACTAAACTAAAGCTTTTAATATATCCAATCTCCTCAAGTAAACATAGCATGAGCAAATGGAGCAGGAATGCATTTACGATAAAATTTAGGTACAGATTCACAACGTGAAGGAAAGGTGGCACAACTATTTGCTTGGCTAGGAAGAAGTTTATTAGAAACAACAGATATATGATAAAATGGGTATAGATTCACAACATGAAGGCAAGGTGGCACAACTATTTGCTTGGCTGAATAGGTTTATTAACACACACATCAAATGATAATCTTTAAGTACAAATTTGTAACATGAGGGAAAGGTGGCACAATGATTCACTCATCTGAATAGGCTTATTAAGAACAAACAAAGAATAGCCAATTAGGACAACAAATTGCATAGGAGAAACATGCATACAATCCACAATCAAACTAGCCAGTATATTTAACTAAGATAGGCATTCACCACAATAATAACATGAAACCCGAGTGGCATAACAATTCATTATCATAGCAAAAACTCATGAAAAAATACAAAATTAGCAATATTACAGGTAAGGTGGGCACAACATATATTACTCTCTCGTGCAAAAGTTAATTACAAATGAGAAAAAAAATCTTATTTATAGAAATAAAAAGGTGTAGGGAACCCTAAAATCACCTTGAGTCAACTACAGTCTTGCAAGCATGCAAGATTTTATTGCTAAACCCTAATAAAGGAAACTATAAAGTTAACTAGAAAGCTACCATCAGTTAACCAAAACATCTAATCTAAATGGACATGTGCAAGCATGCACGTCCTTATTGAAAGAAAGTTAATTGGAAAACTACCATCAGTTAACGAAAACCCTAAATGAAAACTCCAACTGTACAAAGATGTTTCCAAGACAGATATTTAACTAAGATAGGCATTCACCACAATAATAACATGAAACCCAAGTGGCATAACAATTCATTATCATAGCAAAAACTCGTGAACAAATACAAAATTAGCAATATTACAGGCAAGGTGGGCACAACATATATTACTCTCTCGTGCAAAAGTTAATTACAAATGAGAAAAAAGCTCTTATTTATAGACATCAAAAGGTGTAGGGAACCCTAAAATCACCTTGAGTCAACTACAGTCTTGCAAGCATGCAAGATTTTATTGCTAAACCCTAATAAAGGAAACTATAAAGTTAACTAGAAAGCTACCATCAGTTAACCAAAACATCTAATCTAAATGGACATGTGCAAGCATGCACGTCCTTATTGAAAGAAAGTTAATTGGAAAACTACCATCAGTTAACGAAAACCCTAAATGAAAACTCCAACTGTCAAAGATGTTTCCAAGACAGATATTTAACTAAGATAGGCATTCACCACAATAATAACATGAAACCCGAGTGGCATAACAATTCATTATCATAGCAAAAACTCGTGAACAAATACAAAATTAGCAATATTACAGGCAAGGTGGGCACAACATATATTACTCTCTCGTGCAAAAGTTAATTACAAATGAGAAAAAAGCTCTTATTTATAGAAATAAAAAGGTGTAGGGAACCCTAAAATCACCTTGAGTCAACTACAGTCTTGCAAGCATGCAAGATTTTATTGCTAAACCCTAATAAAGGAAACTATAAAGTTAACTAGAAAGCTACCATCAGTTAACAAAACATCTAATCTGAATGGACATGTGCAAGCATGCACGTCCTTATTGAAAGAAAGTTAATTGGAAAACTACCATCAGTTAACGAAAACCCTAAATGAAAACTCCAACTGTACAAAGATGTTTCCAAGACAGACATGCATGAGATGTGGAACAATGAGTTAACTCAGAAAGAAGCATCGAGTTAACTGTTGTGTCTGATGTCTATCCTAAAAGGTGGAACTGGAGTTCACTGGCCATGATCTTTAGCAAGTAACCCCTCCATGAGGTTAGTGACTGCATCACTGTCTGGAGCACTGATACTTTGTTGTAGCACACTATGTCTTCGTAGCATCTCCTCATCGCCTGTGATCTGTCTTTGAAGCTCTCCTCTACTCTTGATGCCTCATCAAATAACGCTGACATGACTGTAAGTTGATCTAACTTACAACCAACATAATCCCCATTGAAAATGCTATGGATGAGTGTTTGCAACTCTAATTGTACATCAGTAAGCTCGACATACTCACCACCCTCACGCTGATACCAGCATGGAACTTGAGACATGAAGGTTCTCACATAGCGAAGTGCACTAGTTACGTGCTCTTTGCTCTTAGCCAACTCTGAAGTCAGTGTATCCTATATTTTTGGCTTGAAGATCAACTATGTACTCCAAGTAAAAATAGCCTCTTTGTCTTCTTCATCGGTGACTGGGTCGTAAGCCATCCTCAGGTGAGAGATCATAATTTCATCTTTGGGCTTCTCAACCGCTAAGTCTCACTCCTCATCCTGGATGTGTAGATGGAGTTCACAAGAATTGTACCTCAACTGATATAGCTTTGAAGGTACAAAAGAGCCTCGAGTGATGAACTCCTCCTCCCATTCAACCAAGAACTTCCCATATACAACTAGTTGATTAAGTTGATTCTGCTCTGTTGGTGGCTCTAGCATCTAAGGGAATGAGGCACTAATGTTTTCTGTTCTATGCACAAGGTTAGAGATATACTGATGAAGCTATTGGATTTCAGCCTTGAGGGCTACCTTGTATTCTTCGTCTTTCATCATTCTATCCTTTGTGCTATATGTTGCAACCTATAGGAGATCAACCTTTGTTTGGTAAGCACTTCTACCAAGGTTGACTTTGATTACTTTGAAGTCTTGAACTTCTACTTCATTCAGGCTCTTATCCTTTGGAGGTGTAGCAGTCTCTACGATTATCTCCTTGTTAGCATTCCTCTCTACATGAACCTATTTCTTGATCCTCTTGTCTAGTACAACCTAGTAGACATGATCAAAATCTAAATGATCAAGTACATAAGATGGTTGCCTCCTCTTCCTACCCAACTTATTCTCAAGCCAAGACAAGTCTCGACTAATCTCACTGGAAGGGTCTATGCTAGTCATAAGAGGCTCTGATAAGTGTGAATGTGTAGAGGTATCACTACGAGGTGGCGAGTCTAAGTACAAATCAATGTGAAATGGAACTGGAGACTGTTGTGGTGTAGGTGATGGCATGTGAGGCTAAACCTCAGGTTTTGGTGTGCTCTGAATTGTATTTCTAGCTAGCTCCACATGTGTTTCTGTAACAAGTTCCTTCCCTTTTGAGTTGTTAGGTGCTTTGTTCTTCTTAGGAGGGTTAATCCTCTTCTTTTTCTTAGGGTTAGATGAGGATGGCAGTGAAACATCCACCGATGGTGGCTATGTTCTTGGCATGACTTCCCTCCTGGTCTTCTTGCTATCAAGGTAGAGTATGTTGTTTTGAATAACTCTACCCGATCTCTCCTCAACAAATGAATACTCTTTGGAAAACCAATCAACAGTAGGAAGTGTTTGTGTATCAACCTATTCTCTGAAAAATTGAGGAAGTACATCCCCATTGTCATTTGACAATCCTCCCACATCTTCTGACATGAAGACATAAATTTGTGTGAGAGAGAACCTGCTATAGCTACGTTGACACACCTCAAAGTCATCTTCACAGTTGACCCAATAATCCTCCATTGTAGGCTTGTGGTAAGGGCGACCACCAAGGTGTGTTGAATAGTGCCCCAAGGGTCATAAGTGCGTGCATCAACAAGGTACTTTAGTTTGTATTTCTCCAACTCCTGTCCTATAGCCTTGGTGTCAACTGCTTTTCTACACTAATATATTCCCATCTGAAATGGAAAGTTGGCAGCTAGTTTATGCTTGTGGCGCAAACGTAGGTGAACATCATATAATTGCCTCAGAAACTCCATGAAAACTATTCTATCAGAAGGATAGCGAGGTAGCATAGCTGGATTTCCTGTTTATCCATACATGCAGATGTAGGTGTATGTAGGGAACTAAATGAACCAGTTCGCCTAATCAACAATTGTTTCTCTAGCAACCACTGAGATACGAAGATGCAATTCCCAGTCTAGGTTTCTCACAGTGTCCATCAAGAAAGCCTCTTTTACACAGTTGAAATTTTGCTCGGACTTCATGAACTCAAGCTAATTATAGTATTGGTAAAATTTCTAAACACTGAGAATACCCACTGTGTTCAAACCTCTAAACTGACCCTGATAAGCAGTCAAGTATACGAGATAGGAACACATGTGAAAATGGTGGGAAACTAGGAAACCAGTAATTTGCTTGTGTAGGATGTCACTGATAAGAGAGGCCCAGTCATAATGCTCTCACCTAGAGATGATATGTGCAATGATGTAGTACATCCAGGACTAGAATTTGTTTGCATCTGCATGACCAGAAACGCGATTGAGAAGAGTGATCAAAATCGCATACTCATCCTTGTATTCCCCGCGACCCACATTACTTGGAAATTTGTTTTTCCTTTGTTTCAACAACCTCTCTGCCATCTTGTTCTAACACATGTCCTTATCGTCATTGAATTCTCTTTCACATTGGTCCATGGTTATGACCAAACTATTCGGATGTTGAGGAATACCAAAACATCTTTCAATGTCCTGGGGCTTGAGACCACAAATCACCCATCCATCGTGACAAGCCTAGTTTTTGGTCCAATTTTGGGTAGAATCTATATTTTATTTGTTGGCATTTGTCATGGAATTTGATGTTAAATGTTGATATTTTCATAATGTTTCCCTCAAACCATAGACATTGGGCTTAATCCTATCTCTGCAAGTTTTAATGACATTGACATATTATGCGGATTATCTATATTGATTTTGCATGTGGTTAATGAATGTTCCTTAAGGTGGTTATAGATGTGCAGTTATTGTGCCTAATGAAATTTCCATGTAGATTTAATTTAAAGATGCTAATTTGAGGAAGACACCGCCAGCTAAGCATGCACCATAATGTCCAACAAAGGAATCGCTCAAGGTCAAAGGAGGTTGACGGAGAAAGATTTCTCATGCAATAGAATGTAACTGCCTTGTAGTGGAATTTAATGATTGAGCATGCGTGGGTGTTATTGTTGTGCTATATCTACATTTGGACCTACATGTCTATCCAAATTCCATGCACGTGTAACTTCCATCGCTCTATTTTCTCTGTTTTCCCTAAATGGCATCCTCCCAGTCATGGAGTTGACTGCCTTGTTTAGCTAATAGTATAAATAAAGATCTGATGCTCCTTCCTCAGGAGGTTGCATGATTTGATATTGTACTTCCACTCTCAAGTTTTTCAGTAATATAGATACATTACTCTTTTGTACTCATGATTTATAGTGAATAAAATAAAGTTCTGAGTTTGAGCATCTGAGTTCTCATTAGTTTTAGAGATACTTATCCAAGGGGGCCCACTTGGTGAGTAATCTATCTTCTTAGTTTAGTATTAGTTTATTATTACTTACTATTTAGTAATTATTTAGAAATCTAGCACCGACTATTCCTGCAGGCACTAGAATTCCATTCTGTGACTATTCCTGCAACCAAAGTAGATAGAGTAGTGCCCTGTTTGTTGCTCATATTTTCATTCCTGTTATTCATTTTAGTTTGATGTAGTTGTTGATTGATGATTGGTATTTATGGCATTCCCTTCTAAGAAATTTACTTTCAGCATTGTGTGTTCCTTAGTTGTAGAATGAAATGGCTCCTTTGAGTTCCTAGTGCACATACTGTGTTGATCCATTTCAAGTTCACGTCCCTGGGTTGACAAGTTAAATGCACCTTCATGATGATTGAAATAGCTATTCAGGTTAGATTTCTAATCTCTGAATCATGGCTGTAAGGGATTAGTTATTAAATCATTGTAGGATGCCAAAAATTTTGGCACCGTTGTCAGGGATGGTGTGAAACTAGGGAGTATTTTAGAGTCATTGGTAGTTTTTCTTGTTGTAATGTTTCTGAAAGTTGTTCTTAGTATATCCTCATTTAGGAAGTAATGACCCCCCTTATTCTTTACCAATTTTTGTGTGTGAGCTGACTAATAGTGAGTGATACCACATGCATAGAGGAAGGAGAAGGGATGCTTATGGGAGATCCCTTCCTAACAATCCTAATCCATTCTAGCTAGTTGAATATCATAACCTACCAAGAGAAGAAGAAGAAGAAGATCCACACCCATTTGTTGATGCATTTCCTGATCTGACTAGCTTTGAAGTCTCCTATGAAGATCAAAATCAGCTTGAGAACCCCTTTGCTTTGGAACTACATCAAGCAGGCATGGGTGATGCAAATAGGAACAGACCTAACCAACCAGTTTTTCCTTTCCCCATTGCCCACCTGAATGAGATTGACAACATCAAGAACATCCCTGCCTCAACACTCCCCAAGTTTTATGGACTTGTCACAGAAGATCCTGATACCTTTTTATTTGAGTTTGACATACTTTGCAAGAGTTATGATTATAATACTAATGCCCATAGGCTTAAGCTATTTCCTACCACTCTGAAAGAGGCTGCATTAAGATGGTTCATGAGCCTAGGCAGAGATACTATGGAAAATTGGGAAGATAAGAAGACAAAATTTCTTAAGAAATACAAGGAATATTGCAGGGGCAGCGACATGAGAGGAGGTGACATTTTCAGGATGCAGCAAAAGGAAGATGAGAGCCTGGAATATTACATTGCAAGGTTTCTGTTTTTCCTACAAAAATCTCCACACCATACACTTAATGAAGACTCACAAAAGTTTCTTTTCTTGAGAGGAATCAATGATAGCTACACTGATGCCTTGGATCTCATGGGAGGAAAATATATCTCCCAAGTTCCTTGGGAAGATATCAAGAAAATATGCCAGAACTACTCTAGGGCAGCTTCAAAGGAAGGGAGAGCTTACCAATCTTCCATGTGTAAGTCAACTACTAGTGGAGTTTCAAGAATGGAGATTACTCATTTGTTGGCAGACTTCAAGCAAGACATTATAAATAATCTAGCTACTCAGCTATATACACTTCAGGCCAAGAAGAAGTAAGAGGATGCAAAGGCAATGTTGACAGAGTATTTCCCCCACTGTAGACAAAAAGAAGAAGAACTGCAAATGTAAGATGGTAGCTAATTTTGAAAGCAAGAAAATTCCACCTAAGTTCAAGCCAATCCAGATTGAGGAAGACGAAGTCTACCATGTTGCACAAAGCAAGCCTTGGGCTCCAAGACAAGGTATTCCACCGGATCCACTATCCTATGCTCGGCCAAATTTTAATTCCTATTTATCTAGTAACCAATGACAACCCCCATATCCATCCAGTTATGGAGGATATCCACCATAGCCTTGGAGTAACCCTCCAAATGCTTGGCCTAGACATCAGAGTTCTCCACCCCAATGGTAGAAACCTCAAGGGAATTGGCAACAATTTCAAGGGCATTGGCAGCCACCTCCAGGAAATTTGCAGCAAACAAGTCAATGGAGAGGAGGACAACAATGGCCTATCTTGACAACCAATTACATGCAAACACCTTCTCATCCCCAACAACCTGCTATAATTCCTTCACCTACTAATCCAAGCTCAAATGTACCTAAACCTACTCAGCTACCAACTCAGGCCACACCCAATCCAAATAACAAACCACAACAACAACCTGCATACTCTACTGATTCAAATCAATTCCCTGCATATGTTGTGAGTGTAAGTGACATCCACTTGCATTTAGGAACTACTCTACGAACCCCTTCCAAGCCCATTATTACTGAACTTCTTGTGGAAGAGGAAGAGGAAGCTCTAAATGATCCCATTCAACCAAGTGTACCTAAAAATCCTGAACTGGTCCAAGTCAAGGGCAGTTGCATGGAGATGGGTAGAAAATTTGTGGACACTTTCAAAAAAAGTTTTGAAAAGTCATAACATGAATGCGCTATAACACGAGCGTGTTATAATGCGCTCACATTGTGGCTTAGTGTGCTAAGCCTGAGGCTTGGGAATAATGAGCCCATAACACACTTGCATTATGGCAAGTTAAAAGAAAAAAAAAGTGAAACTCTCATTCATTATTCATTTCGACTGTGTTTTTTGTTGTGCCCATGGCCAAAACCCCCATTTTTCACACTCACATTCTAGGAGGAGGAATTGTGCAAAAATCTTCACCAACAGTTGCTATTTCTTCACAAGGATGACACCACAACAACGAGGAGGTGTGAGAGGTAAGGATTGTTTTCTTTTTGTTTTGAATTTGTTAGGTTTAGGTTGTATTTGATATTTATTTTTTTGAATTTGTAGGAGTTTCAAATGAACCTGCAAACCCTCAAAATCCTCAACAAGAAGAGCAACCAAATCCTTAAGAACAAAATCCTCAACAAGAAAATCAACCTCAACAAAAACCTCCTCCACCAATCACTCAACACCCTCTTGGCACTCAAAAAAAATTAATGAGTGAAATTGAGAACAATGAAAAACAAATAGAGGATTTAATTAGTAGGTTGAGTGATCCAAATGGTTCAATCGTAGAAAGAATGACCCTAGCAAGTTCATTGAAAGATATGTTAAAAAATGTAGATTCAATTAGCAAACAAATAACTGGATGGCAAGATAGGAGGTAGGTGGCTAGGGCTTATTATGCGGATAAACTATCATATAAAGATGTAAAGGATTTAAAAATTACAAAAAGGTGATTTGTGCTCATTATTCACCGACCTACGCACAAATCAAAATCTTACCCTCAATGCGAAGAGGTTTCCTATTCATTGGTACCACCACCAATAGATTAGGAACTATTTTTATGAGAGGTGGTACATGGTCTTTGATTAGCCATTGTGCAAAAATTGTGAATTCCCAAAGTATTTTCTTAGGAAACTATACAGTGAGTTCATTTTGAACAAAATCCCAAATTATTTTGATATGAGGGACTTCCAGGGGAGAGGTGAGGGGTCGGCTTAGGATAGACCCGGTGCACATCCAGATCCTATGCGGCAAGGGATATGACCTCTCGCTAAGCCACCTCGTGAGCACATTGTTATGCCTTCTGTTGCGAAGGAGAGTGTCGACATAGAGACATTGCTGGCGATCAACACTTTGACCTAGAGTGTCATCCATCATACTAGCCCTATTATACAACACCATCCAGGGGAGTCTTTGAGTGGTGGCCTTCGAACCCATGTGTGCCAATCTTGTGGGGTGACTTGTTCATATGACCCCAT
>VDFB02000017.1:112466577-112547480 GCA_007258455.2 Sequoia sempervirens | reverse complement strand
TCATCTTCTAAATTCTTCTACCTTAAATTAAATAAATAATTTTATTTAATTACTAACATTTCTACCCTCCGCTTAATTAAATTAAATAAATTTGTATAATTTATTTATATTTAATTATCATTTGGTTCTAAAGTTTAAATATTTTTGAATATTTAAATAATGGAATATTCTCCATCCCATATTCGAATTTTAAAATATTAAATATTTTTATTTAATATTTTCCATCTCACCCTAATTTCTTTTTTTAAACATAATTAAATATGAGTTATTTAATTATGTGGGTTTCCATTTCCATATTCACTCCTAAATTAAATAAATTTAATTTATTTAATTCTAACCCGTTTTTAACTCACCTTTCCAAATTCTAGCTCGCTCTTCGAAATGGAAATTTCCCTTCAAAACTCAATGAAGAAAAGGGAAACCTTCCATCCTCTTCTCCACTTTCAAAAATCTCCCACCGTCCATTCGAACAAGCTTAATCCGGGCCGTCGATCGATTCAGCCAATCAAATCCGTTCGAAAACTCTATAAAAGCCAGTGCAAATCCAAGCTTTTGTTACTTACATACAACTTATACACACACCTTGCGCATATTTTCATCTTGCTTATTGCAATCATATCATTTTCAGCATCACAACAATCTTCTCATATTAGCATAGCTTTGCATTTAGCATAGTTTGCATTTTAAATCGCGTTCTTTAGCTGTCATTTTGTTGAGCTTGGTCTTCTGATCTGAGAGCTATCTGGAAAATAACAAAACGCTGAAGATAGAGGAAGATAAGACGGTTTCAGGAAGCTGTTGTTATAGTTTGCATATTTATGTTTCTTTTGTTTCAGCTTTTTGATTTAATGTCTTATTAATATGTGTTTGATTTCATTTAAATTGATCCAATATTTCACACACACATAAAATGGCACCCACCGTGGGGCCATTGCCCCTCTTTTAACATCTTTTTGCAGGTTTTTCTGACAAGTCACGGCTAAAACAATGAATTAGCGCATAAAACACGCTTCAGCACAGTTTACAACCAGTCTAGCGCCCGTAATCCATCCTGCAGCGCTCTTGATAGATCCTGCAGCGCATTTGATAGATTCTGCAGCACGATTGAGAGATCCTGCAGCGTGATTTGTAGATCCTGCAGTGCGATTGACAGATCCTGCAGTGCGATTGACAGATCCTGCAGGGCTCTTGACGAATCCTGCAGAGCATTTTTTTTCTTTTAAATTCTGCATTTGTAATCTATAACTTAAGTATAATTTGACTGGATCTGACGCAACAGCGGCCAGTAAGGGCTTTAAAAGAATGAAGCAATCCTAGGGTAGTCACATAATTCATAATTAAGCAATCCTAGGGTAGACACATCTGGATAAAATGAAGCAATCTAGGATAGTCACCACACAATGAATCTTACAGTTAAAATTGAACAAACTTGTTTTTAGTGAAGCAACATCTTCACTTAGATTAGATCATTGTGATTTGGGATTTAAAATGAACATTTGCTTGCTTTGAATGTTGCAATAGGTCTATGCTCTCCCCTTAACTAGGTGATCAGAATACCAGACTTGCCTTTTAGTTTCCATGCAATTTTACTGCTTTAATTACATCCTTTAGAGAGCCTGCCGTAGTGGGAAAAAGTACTCACCCTACGGGAATGACTCAAGTGGGTTCAAGCCAAAGCCAAGCTATTCCGCCCCACTATAAAATTTAAAGCAAATCTGGGGAAACCCTCTTTTTCCGGTAGTGTGCAAGATAACCATCCCCAAAGCCTTTGTTCTAAAGGTTGGGAGGTCTCCTGAGGGAGTTTATTATTGCCGCACCGAACGGAAATCCTTACTACGAACCTAGTGTAGTGGCCAACCGAGTCAGTTTCCAAACATTCTAATAATCACAGTGCAAGGGGAGGGAAGAATCTGCCCCCAAGACACTCACCATATAACTGCCAAGGACCGTTTGCTCAGGGGATCCGGTATCCACTTCCGTAACTCTGAGTACGCGCATGGAAAAGAAAAAAACACGGGTGCCCCTTTGGGGGTGACACGGCTGTGTGAGTCGACGCAGTTCTAAGATGTGGGCTGTTGATTACTAGAATGACCTACTTGAGCATTTAAGAGTGAGTCTGTCTGAATTGTCTTTCATGTGGAAAACCTGTGAAAACATTTGATGAAAAACATTTCTTGATCAAACAATTCATGTTAGTATAGGGCTTTAAGAACAAATGTTTTCAAAATGTTTGTTGTGTCTTCCATTACATTAATTCAGATAAAGAGATCATCCAAAAGGAACATGAAGAACAACAACTGAAAGCCACTTAAGAGTTTTTCATATCATTGATTCAAAAACATTCCCAATACTTTTCCCATGCTTAGAGATTGGAAGTCAACAAAGTTTCCCAAGAAATCAGTTTCCAAGAGAATCAAAAAACCCAAGAAACCATTAGGATACAAGAAGACATTGCAAAAGAGAAAATTCTTGTACAAAAGTCTACAAGTCTTGCTTCACTATCGAGGATTTCTTCACAGATATCAAGATTTTGTTAGAGGATTCACTGATGAATATGTTGTAGATCCCTTAGATTCCCGAGCTTATTATCAAAGAAGAGCTCTATCACAATGGCATAATCATAACCAACCTCTTGAATTTGACAACATACCACAACCTTCTATAGAGTATCCTTCACATCCCAATCAAATCCTTCATTGATTTTGGAACATTTCTTCGAAAACAAAGATCAAAACTTTAAGAGTGCATCTCTCAAACAACTTTCTAATTTTTGGTTCAACTTCCCCAACAGGATTCTGAAATCCTTCATCAATTGGAAGCCACAATCAATAAATTAGGAGCATCCTTGATCATATCATAAGATTCTACATCTTATCAGATCATCATCATCGCACTTGTCAAAATCGTGATCTAAGTCTAGAAGAATTTTTCAAAATCATATGCCTATCTTCACAAGATCCCAATTCAATAAATTGAAGGATGAAATTCAACAAGAAGGACATACTCAAAACATTCAAGAAGAGGGTAAAAGTAGCAATCCTCTTTACATCATGAATCGTAATCCACTTTTTGACAAAGATACAGATAACAGAGAAGAAAATCCGTTCCATCAATACAAAGACATGAACAGAACGTAGATAGATAGTGATGAGGAGCAAGATGAGGAACGTCTTAGAGAGGCTGAGCAAGATCCAAAATTCCATAAAGCCATTGAAAAGATCTTGCAGTGAGAAAAGGAAAAATATTTTCGCTATCTAGCCGAACAAGGGGCTAAGTTACCTCATGACTTTAATACTGAAAATTTGAAAAACAAACCTGAAGAGACACCCCTTTCTGATCTTAATGCCTTGACCCAACAAATCAAGGCACTTCAAGGACAAGTTAAAGAATTAAAAGGGGGAACAACCACGAAGAAATACACTCTTGAGGACATTTATCCTTATCCTTTTGACCGAAGTCTAAACATGATTCCTTTTCCCAAGCATTGTGAAATGCCAAAATTTGATTGCTATAATGGGAAAACGGATCCAGTTGATCACGTTAGAGACTTCAGGAACATGACATTGGAATTCGCTCACGAAGATACTTACTTGTTGCGATTGTTTCCTAGAAGCCTTGGAGTTAACTCTATGGAATGGTTATCTAAGATTACACCTCCTGTCAAGACATTTGAAGAATTAATCAACCTATTCATATCACAATATGCTTACAACATACAACACCCGATCACCATGATAGATCTTTGCAAAGTTGCACAAAAACCTGGTGAATCCTTCATTACGTTTCTTCAAAGATGGAGAAGAATGTTTTCCAGGTATCCACGTCCTGTTCCTGAAAAGGAAAAGATGGTTACTTTCATTAACAGTTTAAATTTAGAGATGAGCTATCATTTGAAATTACATTGTCCTTCTTCTTTTGAGAAAATGATTGAAGATTCCTTAACCATTGAAAATGCTTTGGTCAAAAGAGGGATAATAAAGCATGACAAAGAAAATCCTAGCTCATCCAACCATCACAATAATCAGGACAAATCTAAATTCTGGACTCGGAACAAAAATATGGTGAACGATGGTGTTGTTGATGCAAATCATGCCTCAACCAAGCCATTTTTCCTCAGCACTCCAAACACTCGCAACAACAATGTCAACTCAATTGCAAATCATAGAAATAATTCTCCTCTTCCGAGGAACAATACAAATCAAAACTCTACTTCCCATCAAGGAATTTCTAACAACCAGGGTTACCAAGGAACAAATAACAATCCCAATTCTTTAGGGAACACCTCGAATTCAAATCCACCAAGATTTTTGTTCTTCTCGAATAGAAGAACTTTCACTCCATTGGGTCAATCTGTAGAATCCGCATTCAAAGAGTTGATGGCCAAAAATGCCATTACTTTTCTGCCTCAACAAAATTATGAACCCAGTGTAAAGCCTCCATCATGGAATGAGGCGTACTATTGTGATTATCATCAGTGTAAAGGTCATCGCACCAACAACTACTAAGCCTTGAAAAATTCCATTCAAGACTTGATCGACAATGACCTCATCACAATAGAAGGAAATCAACAAACAAACGCAGAACACCAAGCATTCCGCAATCCTTTGCCTAATTATCAAAAGGGTGAGTCTTCTAAAAAAAAGGTGAATCACATCAATGATGATCATATAATTAATCATCTTTATGCGGACGACAAGCGGGTGAATGTCATAAAAGTCAACCAAAAGGTGGAATATAGAGAAGTCAATGCAACAATAAGAGCATAGGCAAAAGTTGTCTTCAAAGGAACTTCTTCAAAATCCACTGAACCTCCACCTCAACATCAATATGATTTGGTCAATCAACTTCAAAAAACTCCCGCTCAAATTTCTATTTTGGAACTATTGAAGATTTCCCCAGCCCATAAGGAAATTCTCGAAAAAGCCCTCGTTGAAACCAATGTATCTACTGATTTGGATGTGAATCAATTTCAAGCCATGGTAGGACACTTGTCCTCACCCACTTGCCTTTCATTCTCTGATAAAGATGACATTTCCATAACTCATCCCCATAACTCATCATTGTATTTAGAGGTCATGATTCACAAGTTTCGTATCGGACGAGTTCTAATAGATGGAGGTGCTGGTTTGAACATCTGTACCATGAAATTGGTTAAAGCCTTAGGATTTTTTGAGGACTCCATTGATTTCAGAAGAAAGATTACCATAAAAGCTTATGATGATGAAGAAAGAGCATCCAAAGGTCTAATCATGCTGCCAATCAGAGTGGGCCCTGTCATAAGGAATACTTTCTGTCAATTACTGGACCGTGATCTTGCATACAACATCTTGTTGGGTCATCCTTGGATCCATGAAATGCAAGCTGTCCCATCAACCTATCATCAATGTCTAAATTTTCCTTATGATGGACAGGAAATCACAATATCCACTAATAATTCCAATATCCAAACTTGTGCCAATATGAAAGCCAGTCAAGATACTTTGGTCCCTAACAATCGAGAAGCTCGTGCTAGGACTTCTCTAAAGATTGACACACAAATCAGTCAATTGGCCAATAGTTTTGACAAAAAGATGAAATTCAAGGATCATGGAGTTGGAGAATACTCTCTTTGTCTTGCCAATTTACCTACATCACCTCGATCACATGGACAACCATCTATCAGGGAACATAAAATATTAGCAGCATCAACATCAAAGCAAACACCAATAGAGCCAATTACAAAATTTAATGGACAATTCATCAAAGAAAAATTCCCCATGGAAAATCCTGAGGATACAAAATTTTTAAATTGGCTCTATAAAGATGAAGATGAAGCAGTCTCTAATGTCAAATTACCCACGGACAAATATGGAAAATGGTATTCAATCATGCAGAAGATGGGCTATGATGAAGGTCCTATTGGAAAAAGGAAGTAAGGAGTAGTTGAACCTATTCACCTTCGCGGACTTGCTGCAAAAGAGAAAACTAGATTAGGTTATGATACTCACTCCAAAGAAAACACATCCAAACAATTGCATGGCGTTGTCTTCACATTGCAAGAAATCTCAGATTCACGAGAAGCATGCTTGACAACAGTTCAGAATTTCATGGATAACAATTCTGATACAGACTCTGCTGAATATGAATGGGACACCATTTACAATAATGAGTTCTGGAGGGACAAAGAGGTTGATGTAATACACCAGTACGCTCCAACTCTAATTGCAGGACAAGGGTCAGGGTCCCAACCACAAGAATCTGAACCACAAATCGACTATGATTCTAGTGATACTGAGTTAGATCTAAATGAACAAGATTATCATGAGGACAGTATCATCATTGACTCACCTCATACCTCGGATCCTACCAACCACTCCGTTATGACCATGACCATAGCCGATTTCACACAACCTGACGATCCTATACCCTTGATCTATCCTGATCTCATTGATTGGGATTCATCCAAACCTATCAATATATCTATGTTTCCAAGTGATGATACAAATGATTGTTCCACTAGCAATTTTCGACATAAAGTTTTTGATCAGGAGAGTGTCAAGTCTCCCAACTGCAAAAGTAAAAACAAAAAAGAAAGATCTAATGGTGAAAACCAGAATATGGCAGTATTAGATCAAACAAAAGATAAAATAAAGAGTGTATCAGATGGTGAAAACCTTTTTGAGGCAACAGATGATAGGAATCTTGAAACTCTCCCGGAGCACTACCATGAGCGATCGCCTATTCTGATTGAGCCCACAAAAGCTGTTGATCTTGAAATTTCTGACAAACCAAGAATTTTACAGTTAGCCGCATCAATGACAGAGAAAGAAATACCAGAGTTCATGGAATTCCTGAAAGAAAATCAAGTCAATTTTGCGTGGTCTTACGCTGACATGCCTGGTCTTGATCCTGATCTTATCATGCATCACTTGTCCATCAAACCAAGGACCAAGCCGGTGAAACAAAAACTCAGAAAGATGCACCCTCATGTTGCATTATTGGTTAAGGAAGAACTAAGAAAACTCCTTGATGGGCTTCATAAGACCAATCGACTATGTAGAATGGATTTCAACATTGTTCTTGTATCCGCCGGATAAAACTGTTGTATATGTACGTATTTCAGAGATCTCAATAAAGCATGTCCTAAGGATGATTTAACTGCCAAACATCGACACCATAGTTGATCCGATACCGCCATGCCATGTATTCATTAATGGATGGTTTTTCTGGTTACAACCAAATCAAGATTGCACCTGAAGACCAGGAGAAAACAACTTTTACATGTCCATGGGGAACTTATTGTTGGAACGTCATGCCTTTTGGTCTGAAGAATGCTGGGGCTACTTATCAAAGAGCCATGACTACAATCTTTCATGACATGATGCATGTCTTCATGGAAGATTATGTGGATGACATATTGGCAAAATCATACACCCGAGAAGGACATCTTGAAATATTATCCAAAATATTTGCAAGATTAGAGAAATTCAAAGTTCGTCTTAACCCTAAGAAATGTGTTTTTGGGGTCAAATCGGGAAAACTCTTGGGATACATCGTGTCAGAAAAAGGAATTGAAGTAGATCCTGCAAAAGTACAAGCAATCATGGAAATGCCTCCACCAAAGAACATCAGTAGTTGAGATCATTACAAGGACGACTTCAATCAATACGAAGGTTCATTGCACAATTGGCCGATAAAAGTTTACCTTTCACACATCTACTGCATAAAAATGTTCCTTTCAAGTGGGATGACAAATGTGAATTGGCTTTTCAACAAATCAAACAATATCTGATGACTCCACCAGTTCTCATAGCACCGAATCCAGACAAATCACTCATCTTATATATTGCCGCAACAAAAACATCCCTGGGGGCACTGCTAGCACAGGAAGACTCTACAGGAAAGGAACGTGCAATCTACTACATCAGTAGAACATTAACAAGTCATGAGCTCAACTACACTTCTATTGAGAAGGCTTGTCTGGCAGTAGTCTTTGCTTCACAAAAGTTTCGACATTACATGCTGACCCATACAGTCAATTTGGTTTCAAAAATTGATCCACTCAAGTATTTGTTAAGCAAAGCGTCATTGACAGGAAGGTTAGCAAAGTGGGTAATGATTTTGAGTGAGTTTGATATCCATTATGTTGATCACAAGGCAATCAAAGGACAAGTTATCACCGATCAACTAGCGGAAGCACCATTACAAGCAGATCATCCTCTGCACATTGAATTTCCAAATGCTGATGTTTTTACTGCAGAATCTAAACAACCATGGTCTTTATATTTTGATGGTTCTTTCACTCAACATGAATCGGGGGCAGGCATACTTTTCATCACCCCTCAAGGACACACCATTCCTCATTCATATAGGCTAATGTTTCCATGCACAAACAACATAGCTGAATATGAAGCATTGATCACCAGACTCAAAATAGCACTGGAATGGGGAATTACAAAAATACAGGTGTATGGTGATTCACAGCTAGTCATCAATCAGATCAATGATGATTATCAAACCAAAGATGACAAATTTCTGCCTTATAAAAAGATGGTGGATGACTTCAAGAAATACTTTGTGGACATCAAATTCACACAAATTCCAAGGATTGATAATAAAGCAGCTGACGCCATGGCTACGATCGCATCATTGTTACAACTCCCAGAAACTCAAAATCGTTATGAATTTCTAGTGGAACAATCATTTACACCTGCTTATGATACACCTGAAAGCCAAATCATTTTCCACTTAGTAGGACCCGATTCGCCTTGGTACGAAAAAAATTATGCCTATCTCAAAGATGACATCGTACCACCTGATTTATCCCGTAACCAAAAACGCAACTTTATCTGCCAATCTGCTCGCTACACTCTTATCGCTGACACCCTGTATCGCCGTGGTCTTGATGGTACTTTACTCCGATGTCTTGAACGTGAGGAATCTGACAAAGCTTTACAAGAAGTTCATGGGGGCATCTGTGGTACTCATTCGAGTGGACTGACTTTATCCAAAAAATTGATTAGAATGGGTTACTACTGGCCTACAATGGAGAGGGAATCATTCACTTTTGTGAGAGCATGTTCAAAATGTCAAATTCATGGGAATCTCATTCATGCTCCTGCACAAGAACTTCAACCATTTACACCAACTTGGCCATTTTCTCAATGGAGGTTAGATCTAGTGGGAAAGATTCATCCTTCTTCATCAAATGGGCATAAATTTATCATCACAGCAACAGAGTATTTCGCTAAGTGGATTGAGGTAGTCCCTCTTACCAAATTTACTGGCAAACAAATATCATCATTCATACTCAACTATATCATTTGTCGGTATGGCATTCCCAACTCCATTATTACAGATAATGGACGTCCGTTCAAAAATCAAGATGTTGATCAACTTTGTGAGAAATTTGACATACAGCATAGATACTCAACACCTTACTATCCACAAGGGAATGGCCAAGCAGAGGCCTCAAATAAAACAATACTGAAAATCTTGAAAAAGACTGTGAATGAATCAGGGAAGGATTGGCATGTTCAACTTAATCCTGCTCTATGGGCCTACAGAACCAGTGTCCGCACACCAACAGGAGCAACACCATTCACCCTTGTTTATGGAGCAGAAGCCATATTGCCCTTAGAAGTTGAGATTCCCTCACTTAGAGTATCATTAAAAGGCCTTACAACAGATGATGAATACAGAGTTTCCCGACTCCAAGAGCTTGAACTCCTAGATGAGAAGAGACAAAGAGCAGCTGATCATCTAAAAGCATATCAACAACTGATGTCTCGCAGCTATAACCATAAAGTAAAGCCACATACCTTTCAAGTGGGTGATCTTGTTCTGAAAGAGAACCCATGCAATCAGCAAGACAGAGAGAAGAAAGGAAAGTTCAAACCAAATTGGCTAGGTCCTTATGTGGTTATCGCAGTCTACGGTTCAGGAGCCTACAAGTTATCGACGCTAGAAGGGGACCTGTTTGATGAGCCTATCAACAGCATGCACTTGAAAAAATATTATGTCTAAGGCGATTATCATCATCAAAAAAAGTCCTGAAAAAATCCAAAAAAATCAGAAAAAGTCCTAAAAAAATCCAAAAAAATCAGAAAAAGTCCTGAAAAAATCAGAAAAAGTCTTGAAAAAAAAAAAAAAAAGAAAAAGTCCTGAAAAAATCCAAAAAAATTAGAAAAAGTCCTGAAAAAATTCAAAAAAATCAGAAAATGTCCTGAAAAAAAGAAAAGAAAAAGTCATAGGGTGAAAACCTGGCAAACAGGCAGTCTATTGACAAGAAAAATGCAATAAAAACAAATAGTGAAAATCTGGCAAACGGACGCTATTTGTAGCTCTCCATCTATTAGTTCATGATCTGCATTTAACTTTTCATCCTTCTTTTTCATGCATCTTTTCCATCATCTTAGGGCCACACCGACACCATGCTATCATCATTTTCCTCGAGCGATAACGTCTTACCATGGCTTGACTATTGTACATATTCATTTCAGCAAGTTGTGTCAGTACCGAGGGCAAACATGGGGCATACTGGGGGCAATCAACTTTCAACAGTGACACAATGACATCGAAGCCCATCACGCAAAACAAAACAACCAACTCAAACCAAAGCATCCAATCATTGATCCATATCACAGTAGCTTTCAGTCGTGTACCTTATCATGACTCATATCTGGATGATCTCTAATCTGAATAATGTTTGAAATCATAGTATTTCATTTTTGAATAATGGTTGTTTAATTTTTGATATCATTTCTCTAGAGCACACTCGATGATGTACTGAACTAGAGTGGCGAGGAAAGAGGATGATTTTTCTTTGTCTGCTATCTGGAGGTTAATCATTTATCGGTTGCAAATATGTCGCGAGACATGATTTTCCAAAGCTTATCATTGATGACAGTTCCAAATTTGCATCAGATAGTGGTTAGTCTTTGTCTGTTTACGCAAGAAATGCTCAGGTCATCTCGGTTCAATTATACCTAGATGCTTGTGTTCACTTGCTATATCAAAAATCATGAAAGTTGTACTCAGGTCATCATTGGTGCTAATTTCCCCTCTGATGCTTGTACATCCTTCCAACATTTTAAAAGCGCTCTATGATGATTCCAGAAAATATACCAACAAGCTCAACAAAATGGTCGGTTTCATTTAGTGGCATTTCATTTTAGATCATTTGTACATATCTGCATAGTGGATTTGCACCCAAGTTTTGAAAGGATAATAATCACATCAATGGATGTCATGTCTCTTTGGACTACTTGTGGAGGACATTTGAACATTTGTTTCATCATCACCTTTCACCCGCACTATCATTTTGGTTGGGTCCTATCATTTATCATTTATCATTCATTTGCATATCATTTAGATTCTCTATCATCTTCATCTAATTAACACTTTATCATTTTCATATTCATTTCATGTTCCTTTTATACATTTGCATCATTTCATTCATTTTCATTTCGTTATCATATCTTATCATTTCGTTATCATATCTTATCATATCATTTTCCTTCATTATCATATCTTATCTTATCATTTCATTTATCATTCATTTCATTAATCATTTTCAATATCATGCAGTTCATTTCATATCACTTATCATTTTCATACATGTCATTATCATTGCATTTCATTTTATCATTTCACTTAATCATCATTACAGAACATTTGCATTCATATCATATCGTTAATCATCCTATCATTTTCCATATCAATTCATTTTGCAAATTCCTAATGCACATCATAAACACAACATTCATTTGTCATCCTTTACTTACATTTGAAAATAAAAAAAAAAACAAATATTCCATATATACATTTTCATATCATTTTCATAAGTCATCCACCTGCATGACATCATTAGTACACATCATCATAATATAAAAACATCATATTGAATCATCCTGCATATCATGTTAGTCATCAAATCATTAAAATGCATATCAAAATCCTTAACATACAGAAATAAATGCACATCATATCATCAAAAAAATCATCACTGCCTCTTGCACCTCCTGCCCCAAGATCTCTACGTGGTCCCGACGCACCTCAACTCTGAAATGATCAATCAAAATCTCTCTATTTATCAATGCCTCACATCATGCAATCGCGAACCATATCAAAGTGACCCATATCAATGACCCATATCAGTGACTCATACCAGTGCATCATATTAAAGACCCATATCACCCAATCAATCCTATCAGGCAAACCAATACACAAATACACAAATCTATCTAGCTCGATATTATATCAATCTGATCTACCATCAATCACTATTTGTTTTCTATCGCAGAAAGCAAATTTATCAAGCACTTTATCAGTCATTTACTCTTTGTTTTTCTATTTTCAGGAAGCAAAGTTATCAGTTCATCATCATCATTTTATCATTTCAACAGGGGCATCATTTCAACAGGGGCATCTTTTACATCATTTATTGGGAGCTAAATCACTCTCTCCTCGGCAGAATATCATTATCTGATATCGATTGTTTAGCAAAATTTTCGCAATCCATATCCTCATCCGTGATTTACCTCCCAGGGGGCATCATCAGCAGCAACATCGAAAGCATATCAGGGGCAAAATTTTATTTTCTTTGAAGCAATGTTTCACACATCACTTCAAAGAGGGGCAAAATGTATACATCTAAAAATGGTCATGATTAAGCTTGTTAATTAATTAAATATGATTTATTTAATTAATTCCTCTAATGTCATCTACATATAAATAAATTTAATTATTTATTTATATCGTTCATCTTCTAAATTCTTCTACCTTAAATTAAATAAATAATTTTATTTAATTACTAACATTTCTACCCTCCGCTTAATTAAATTAAATAAATTTGTATAATTTATTTATATTTAATTATCATTTGGTTCTAAAGTTTAAATATTTTTGAATATTTAAATAATGGAATATTCTCCATCCCATACTCGAATTTTAAAATATTAAATATTTTATTTAATATTTTCCATCTCACCCTAATTTCTTTTTTTAAACATAATTAAATATGAGTTATTTAATTATGTGGGTTTCCATTTCCATCTTCACTCCTAAATTAAATAAATTTAATTTATTTAATTCTAACCGTTTTTAACTCACCTTTCCAAATTCTAGCTCGCTCTTCGAAATGGAAATTTCCCTTCGAAACTCAATGAAGAAAAGGGAAACCTTCCATCCTCTTCTCCACTTTCGAAAATCTCCCACCGTCCATTCGAACAAGCTTAATCCGGGCCATCGATCGATTCAGCCAATCAAATCCGTTCGAAAACTCTATAAAAGCCAGTGCAAATCCAAGCTTTTGTTACTTACATACAACTTATACACACACGTTGCACATATTTTCATCTTGCTTATTGCAATCATATCATTTTCAGCATCACAACAATCTTCTCATATTAGCATAGCTTTGCATTTAGCATAGTTTGCATTTTAAATCTCGTTCTTTAGCTGTCATTTTGTTGAGCTTGGTCTACTGATCTGAGAGCTATCTGGAAAATAACAAAATGTTGAAGATAGAGGAAGATAAGATGGTTTCGGGAAGCTGCTGTTACAGTTTGCATATTTCTGTTTCTTTTGTTTCAGCTTTTTGATTTAATGTCTTATTAATATGTGTTTGATTTCATTTAAATTGATCCAATATTTCACACACACACTTACCATTGCTGACCTTCGCAACCTTCATGCCTTCGTACACCAAACCCGTCACTTCTACAATTAGCTTAGCATCCACTTTGAACTGAATCCCTCCTAGAGTAACCTCTCTGTCTCTCCATGCATTAGCAAACTTGTAGCTAAGTATCTCGTTATATCCATCCATAGCAGCAAAATATTGAGTGAAACCCACCTGTTCGAAAAGACTCTAGAGCTCCTCATTGTTGTGGAGCGAGTCAAATTTGTGCGACTCAATATGCTTTCTAGGGCCTCCCATCTTATCAGAGCTATGACAACTTTTGGGGATGAGAAGGAAATAACTCCTTTTACCTTCTTCATCCTCAACACTCGCAACCGGTAACTCCACACACTTTGTTCGAATGGAAACTCTGTGACTATTCATTTGGGAAATAAACAACTTAGGGTTTTTTCTATTATTCATAAACAAATTCACTCCATAATTGCCACCTTTTCACTGATAATCATTATTACTCATGGCAGCTCTGCCTCCCTTTCTAACAATGATAACCTTTTTTTATTGTTGTCAATGCATCTCCATCTGTCACATCGAAGATCAATCCACTGACTACACCACCTGCTATTTATGTCCTGATTTAAATTTTTCCTATTCTGGTACTTGTCCTTGTTGTCTGGTTGACCATTCCGATGATTGCAAATCCTTTTATTGATATTTAGCAATCTTTTTAAAATATACCTATGACACCTTCCACTCAACATGCCAGCTTGCATCCAAGGAGTCCACATCCTCATAATCCTTTTCATCCCGTCACTCATTTTAATAATTAAGCAATCCCTCCACATAGACCTTTATTTGAGTATTTCTCCCCAAGTCTGTCTTTCGCTAGGACTTCCTTAATTTGATTAGGAAAATCATTGAAGTCCCAATTTATTAAAGTTTCTTCATTAACACCAAGATTGGCCATTGCATATGCCACTCTATTTCCTTCCCTTAATGAGTGGAAAATTTTAACACACTGAATCTCTTGCAAAATGCTTTTACAGTCTTCCAACATATCTTTAATTTCCCATGGAATGTTAGCCTTACTATTGAGATAGTCTATTATCAGCTTTGAGTCTCCTTCCACAGTAGCCTTAATGTATCCACTTTCCTTGAGAATTCTAGCTCCTATCCAAACAGCCGAAGCCTCAGCGAAGTTATTTGTAGTTGTTCCTAGACCTTTGTTGTAACCAATCAGATAGGTTCCCTTATCATCTCCTATCACTCCACCAGCTACAACCCATCCAGTATTACCTTTCGAGCAACCATCAAAGTTACATTTCACCCATCCTGGGTCTAGGGGAATCCAGATTGTGCTTCTTCTTATAATTTTTTTTAACCAATTGACATTATTTAAGTCATGAGAGAGCTCCCATTGTTGTTTTAAGCTTAATTCTTGCTGAGTTGGTTGTTTCTTAGCCTTCCTGTACTTACAACTTTCCATGTTTTCCTATATTTGTCTTTTCACAATTAAACATAACTCCTTACTAGTTCTAGCAGTCTCCCTAAACACTTTATTATTCCTCTCCTTCCACAAACCCCAAGCCAAAAATGAGGGAATTTGTCCCCAAAGATCACAAATTATATTGTGGGAATAAGGGAAAAAGCTCCATCCTTCCACAAACAATTGGACATTAGCAGGAAAAACCCACTCCACCTTCAGAGTATTAAGAAAAAAACCCCAAACTTCTTGGGCATAAGAACATTGAAAAAATAGATGCATGATAGTTTCCTCTTCTTCATTACAAAGGCTACATCTATTAACAAGGTACCAACCTCTTTTCTTAAGGTTGTCAATTGTAAGGATCTTTCCATGAATAACCATCCACCATAAGCAATTAATTTTTAGAATGAGGTTCTTCCTCCAGACCTTAAGCCAGTCAAAAGAGCCCAAGATCAAAGTTGGCTACATCATTGAGTCATAAGAAGATTTGACCGAAAAACTACCACTTGCAGTTTTTCTCCAGATCCATTCATCCTTTCTGTTTCTTGAAAATAGAACAGGATTTCCAATTTGTTTCATAAGATGCTCAATAGCAGCATCCCAATCCTGTTGTTTGTTTCATCTTAGAACAACATTATTTAGATAGTCTTTGAAGCTTTTCCACCTGGGTCGCCATCCATCCCACACAAGATAATTAGAAATTTTTTTCCCAATTTCTCTTTTTAGTCTTCTTCTGATTAGTTGGAGATCTTCTGAGGCTGATAGTGGGGTCAATGTGGACCAGGGGTCATCCCAAAAATCAGTGTTGAGCCCATTACCAATCCTAATTTTTTGCACCTCTAGTTAGCACTCCTCTAATTTTAAGGAGGTTATTCCAAAACATTGATCCATGCAAAAGCTCCTTCTTCCTTAGAAAATAGCTAGCATCCTTATTGTTAAGATACTTGGCTCTAAGGATAGTGGCCCAATATTTTTCATTTTCCAAAAGAAACCAACCCATTTTTGCCACTAAAGCCTTATTAAACAATTTTAGTCTTCTGATGCCTAGCCCTCCTTTTTTTGAGACACATACCTTCTCCCATTTGATAAGAGCCATTCTTTTCCTTTCCTCCACTCCTGACCATAAAAATATTCTTTGAATTGTTTCAATTCTCTAAGCAATATAGGAAAGAATGTTGAACATTGAGAGATAATAGATAGGAATATTCTAAAGAGAAGCCTTTAAAAGCTGAATTTTTCCAGCTAAGCTCAACAACTTACCTTTCCAACCAGTTAATTTTTTCTGGACTTTTTCCACAATATAATTCTAGTAGTTACTGTTCATCTTTTGAGAGAAAAGAGGAAAGCCAAGATAAGTAGTAGGTAGTTTCGCTTCCTGACATCCCAAAATCCTTATCACTTTATCTTTCACAAGCTGGCTAGTATTGAAGAACTATATTTTTCTTTTTTGGTAATTTATGCACTATCCAGACATTTTAGCATAATTATCCAGAATAGTTTTCCATTGTTTAGCTTCAATAACTGATTCCTCCCCCATTAGAATGGTATCATCAACAAATTGTTGATGTGAGGTCGGGGATAGAGAAGAAGCAGCACGAAAACCCTTCAAAGACCTATTATTAAGTTGTTTATGTATATTGCAGCTAAGAGCTTCTGCCACAATAACAAAATGGTAGGGAGATAAGGGATCCCCCTGCCTCAACCCTCTACTAGGTGATGAAAAACCATGGGCAATACCATTAACCAGAATTGAGTACTTTGATGTAGTAACACAAGCTTTTATTGAGGAATTTACCTTTGAAGCCAAATTTTTCCAGAACAACAAATAAAAAATTCTAGGTGACTCTATCGTAAGCTTTAGATATGTCGAATTTCAGCACCATACTTGGCTTTTTTCCATAATCCATAGAGTGTAGGATCTCATGAGTATAGATAGTTGCATCTAGAATTTTCCTTCCCTGAACAAAGCCTTTTTGATTAACATCAATCATCTTCCCTAAGACTAGCTTTAGCCCGTTGACAATGATTTTGGAGAAAATATTATAAGTAGTGTTACATAGACTTATCAGTCTATAATCATTCATGGAAGAAGCTTCATTGGATTTTGGGACAAGGGCCAAAAAAGTGGTGTTCATCTTATTCAAAATTGTTCCTGATCTAAAAAAATCTTTGACAGTAGTTAAGAGGTCTTTAGATACAATCTCCCAATAAACTTGAAAGAAACTAGGAGGGAAACCATCAGGTCCCGAAGCCTTGAAGGCTCCAAAAGAGAACACAACCACCTTCACCTCTTCCATAGTAATGCTCTTAGTTAAGGCTTTTAGGTTGTCATCTGTAATAACATTAGGTATAACCTGCAAGAATTCCTCCAAATCCAGGTTATTAATCCTTGAAGGCTCCTAGTAACTTGAAAAAAAGGAAACAACCTCATTAGCTATTTCATCCTCCCTTTCAAGTTTAGTACCATTAGAGGTAACGAGGGATCTGATCATGTTTCTTCCTCTATGCTTCATAGTTGATTGGTGGAAAAACTTTGTATTCCTATCGCCTTCCTTAAGCCACTGAATCCTAGATTTTTTTTCCCAAAAGATTTCCTCCTTACTTATTTTATGCCATTGGGCTCTAAGCCCCCTTTCTATTATATATATCTCCTCATCACAGTTTTCTACCTCCATTTGATCCTGAACTTCCTTAAGTTTCAAATTCAGGTCTTTCTTAGTATTAAATATATTTCCAAAAGTGTATTTGTTCCATCCCTTAACCTTTTCCTTTATTCTTTTTAACTTCTGCGTTAATCTAAACATTGAGGTGCCATCACAAGCCATATTCCAACATTCATCAACTAGAGATTTAAAGTCCGGATGAAGGGACCACATAATTTCATATCTGAAAGGGTAAGGATTTTTAATCACCCTATCCTCCCATTCAAGAAGAATAGCACTATGGTCTGAACCCGTTCTAGGAAAAGTAGTAAGAGAGACATTTTGTAAAATGTTCCAGTTAGAGGTAATCGGGAATCTATCTAGCTTCACTTGGATAAGTTGATTACCTTGTCTTCTATTGGTCCAAGTAAAAAGGGAACCCATAAGAGGGATATCCATAAGTCCCACATAATCTATGAAACTTGAAAGATCCATCATACTTTCTGAGAAGGAAGTCAAGCCTCCTTTTTTCTCAGAAGGATACATCAGGGAATTAAAATCACCACCAAGCATCCATAGATCATCTTTGCTATTAGAAATAACACCATTCAACAAGTTCCATAAATCTAGCCTCTCCAACCTTGAATTCAGACCATATATATTCCCCAAATTCCATTTAATAGAGGTATCTCCATCCTCCATGCTAATCAAGAGGTTGTTCTTATTTTTTAATTTCAACTTTCCACTGAACCGGGAAGAATTCCAACAGGTAGAAATCCCACTAGAGGCCCCTTCCGCATCACTGGCATCAAAACTAGCACCAGGACAAAGCCACTTCAAAGTTTTCTCAAAACTTTCCTTTTTCATTTTTGTTTCCTAAATCAAAAGGATATCAGGTTTCACCTCAGCTAGGCACATCTTCATCACATGTTTATACAGGCCATTAAGATCCCTCACGTTCCAAAATGGGGAGTCAACCTCCCCTACTTCCTTTTCGATTTATTCCTTGGTAGTGAGTCCAGGGTCCTTTGCTTCCCTGCTGCCACATCTTTTGTTGTTTCTTTGACTCTTGCTTCTTTTAATTTTGGTCTACCGACTTTACTATTTCCTCCCACATCTGATTTTTTCTTTTTTTTGTGATTTAGTGTTTATCCATCCTTTGTCGTCATTGTTTTGAGACATTTGCTCCTCCCCCATAATTGGTTCATGGTGTTCCTGGGTTCGGGTTAAAAGTATTTCCCCCTCCTCCTGGACTTATTTATTATCATTTCCAGATCTCTATGAAATCTTAATTTTAGAGGAGATAATAAAAGAAATGGATGTTGAGTATATTTCTTCTCCAAAGCAAAGAAAGGTGAATTCAACGAAAAACATGGTATTAAACTTGTCCATCAACAATAATTTAAAAAATGTGAGACTTCTAAGCCATCAAAAAATCCCAAGTAGAAGTATTGCAATTATTGTTAAAATCATGGCCATTTTTGGTGGAATTGTCTAGTCAAAAAGGTTAAGAAGCACAAACAATAAGGTAACATAGTCCAAACTAATATTTAGAATTGTGATGATTTATACTTTAAGCTTGATCAATTTTTTATGATATATACACTAGCATCTTATTCTTGTAGAGAAAATTTTGGTATATAAACTCTTGTGCACTAGTAGACATGTTTCTTTAAGTAAGTCTTTATTTAAGGAGCTTGATGATATTTTCCCTAGAGAGTGTTTACTTGGGTGATGATGAAAAGTCAAATCAAGTTCAAGGAATTGAAATTGCTCCTATTTGTATTCTTGATGGAGGAATTGTTTATTTCAATAATGTGCATTATGTTCTTAGACTTACCAAGAATTTACGTTTTTTTTGTTGTTACTAGTCAACAAATGGTTGTGGAGTTTAATTATAGTTCACGGGTTATCTCTAATTTTGTTGGCAATGTAGCAAGAATAATTTGTAGAGGATTTTGGGATGGTGGAATATACAAAGTTGAGGCTATTTTTGTGAATTGTAAATCATTTGTTGCTTAAGAGGGAGATTAGACTACTTTAATGGCATCAAAGGTTTTCATAGTTGAACCTTGGTAGTTTGAAGAGAGTGTAGTTTATGGTTTAAGTGTTACAAGTATGAAGGTTTTGGCATTGATGTCAACAGGAAGTCTACTAATTGGTGTTGTCATTGATGTCAACTATGTGTTGAGTGTGTTGAGATTTAGGTTGTTGCATATGGAGGATATTGAGAAAATTTTGAAAAAGAGGAAAACAGGTTGTTGTGGGTTGTACATGTATAGTTGAGATACTGAGGAAGTGTTGTGAGTACATGGAGCTATCTTTTTGTTGCAATGTTTGAAGATAAGTTGGAATGAAGTAATGAGATGAGATGATGTATCTGGTACTTGGTTTTTAAGTGCTTTTGAAAAAAATTGATAAATAGAGTAAACTGTGTTGTTCAAGTGTTCATAATGTGCTTTGGTATTGTGCTATGCATTTCTTCTATGTTGATGATATTCTTGTGCAAATCTTACAGGTTATTCATGGTTATCTGAGGTTGCTATATTCAAAATTTGGATTTCTGGATCGTTGTACAGTGTGAGATATTTTTACTAGTGTGTGAACTAGTCTTTCAGTGATGTTTTCTATGGCCTAGGAGAAATGTATTTGCTCCACGTTTCTCTGATATTTGTCTTTAGGTTGTGCGGACTTGGGAAGTTTTTTATAATGCTTATATCTTTCTTTATTCAAGAATTTACTTGATTTGGTGCATTACAAAGTGAGTTTCATTTGACAATATGCAAATAAGGGTTACCAGTTGTTCTGAGTTGAAGTATTTGTATGATGCGAGATTGGATGAAGTGTTTGATGAATCTTAAGTAGTTCATGGATTATTCTAGATCTTGTTCAAGTGAATTATGTTGTCTGGAATTTTTTGATGTGAGTGATGTGTGTGATGCGAATTTGAGTAGAGAAGTGCAAATTCAGCGTTAGGGTTCCTGAAGGCAGTGAGCTAAAGGCATCGAAAATCATTCATGCAAGATTGCAAAAGTGTGCAAGCAATTATGGTGGATTCCTTGTTCCATTGAGAAGTATTCTTTGTGTAACATTTATCTTCTATCTTCTTGTATTCTTTCTGTGGCAGTGAGCCCTAGCTGTGAGACTTTTTGGATAGTGTATCTTATTCTGGCAGTGAGCCCTTGTACCAATTTTTCTATTACTTATATTGTGAGCTAATCCTCATTGTGGTTTTTCCCTCATTGGTGTTTCCATGTAAATTTGGTGTTCTCTTGTGTATGGTGTTGTGATTTTAGTTTTTGTTATTTCTATTTCATGTCTAATCATACTAATAGAATAAAGGTTTAATGAATGCATGTGGATCAAATTATTGTAGAGGGTTTTTAAGGTTTAATTTGCTACAACTGATTCACCCCCCCTCTCAGTTTTTTTGTTCATTTCAAAAATTGGTATTAGATCAAGGTTCCTTGGAAAAGATCTTAACTGATTGAGGTAGATCCGAGATGGTGAACAAGGTTGCTTTGGAATGTCCTAAATTTGATGGAATAGATTATGCATTCTGGAAGAAAAAGATGGAACGATATCTGGAAGCTCAGGGCTATGAGATTTAAAGGGCTTATACGACTACATATATTCCACTTGCAAATGGTCCAAGTAGAAGTGCAGAGATCAAGGCACATAAGATCAATGCTAAGGTAAGATTTATTATTGTGAATAGTCTTTCAAATACTAAATTAGTAAAATTTATGAGTTTGAAGACTGCTAAAGAGGTTTGGGATAAGCTAAAAATAATTTATGAAGGAGATCCAAAGGTCAAACAAGCAAAGTTATAGAACTTTAAGGCACAGTTTGAAATGATGTGAATGTCTGAGGAAGAAACAATTAAAGGCTACATATAGCGAGTTGATTAGTTGGTAAGTGCTTTGAGAGGCCTTGGTGCAATAGTTAAATAATATAAAGTAGTGAAGAAAGTTATCAGATGTATTCCTGATTGTTACAGTGAAAAGGTATCTACTATTGAGGAAATTACAAATTTTTACAATTATTCTAGAGATCAGTTGATTGTACCTTGCATTTGAAATGAGAAAACTTGGTTTGAAGAATAGTACAAAGGTAGAGACTTCTTTCAAGGCCGGTAAATTAGATAATGTTGAAGATTTAGATGGAGAATATTTTGATGATATGGAAGCTAACTTTGTAAGGAAGATGAAAAAGGGCACCAGTAAGTACAAAGTTAAATTACCCTTCAACTGTTTTAGCTATGGTGATATAGGTCATTATGCTTCAAGATGTCTGAAAAGAGCTATAAACAATAATAATAAGGAGAACAAAGGAAAGATGATTAAAAGAGCTTACTATGTTAGAGAAGATGGTATTTTTTATGATGAATCTGATTATGGAGATTTTGATGGTAATGAATGCTTGTTTTTGGCTATAAAATAAGAATCTAGTTTTGTTAACCCTGAAAGTTGTGTGAAGGAAAGTGTTCCAAAGATGAAGGATAAGGTTGAAGGTACTTTGGTATCTACTTTTCATGTCAGAGAGGATAAGAATTACTAGATTGTTGACAGTGGCTACTCTAATCACATGACTAGAGACAAAAGTAAGTTTGTCAAACTTAAAAAGTATGATGGAGGATTAGTTAAATTTGGAGATGATTCAAGAGCTAATATTTGTGGAGTAGGTTCAACCAGTTTTGGTGGCAAGCATAATATTGACAACATTTAATATGTTAAAGGTTTAAGGAATAATATTTTGAGTGTTGGAAAAATGTGTAGCAAAAGATATAATCTTGTGTTTAAGGATGAAACATGTGAGATTAGGAAAGGGTCCAGAACTGTGATTGTTGTTGGTAAGAGAACAGATGGAAACATCGATTAGCTTAAGGGTGCTAATGTTCATTGCTTTATGTTTCATATTAATGATAGTTGGTTATGGAATTGAAGGATGTGTCACATGAATTTTGATAATTTGGAAAGAATTAGTTTAGTTCATGCAGTGAGAGATTTACCAAGAATCACAAAACCTATCAATGTTGTTTATGAGAGTTTTCAATTTGGAAAACAAACAAGGAGTATAAGATTTAAAGGAAAGGAAAAATCTACTATCAGACTATTGGAATTAGTACATATAGATCTTTGTGGTCCTACAAGGTTGATAAGTCTACAAGGTGATAGGTACTTTATTCTTTTGATTGATGATTACTCAAGAATGACATGGGTTACTTTTCTTAGAGAAAATTTTGACACATTAGATAAATTCAAGGAATTTAAAGCTATGGTTGAGAATGAAATAGATTTGAAAATCAAATGTTTGAGGTCTGACAGAGGTGGTGAATTCACCTCCAATGAGTTTAACATATTTTGTGAAGTTCATGGAATAAAGAGGCATTTTTCTACCCCTAGAACTCCTTAGCAGAATGGAGTTGTTGAAAGGAAAAACAAAACTATTCAAGAAGCCACAAGGACTATGATGAAATAGGAAAATATACCAGAAGTCTAATGGAAATAATCTATTCATACTATTGTTTACTTACTTAACAAAGTTCAAGATAAAGCTAACAACACAAAGACTCCCTATGAGCTATGGTATGGAAGGATTCCTACTATGAAGTACTTTAGAGTATTTGGAAGCAAATGTTACATCAAAAGAGAAGAAAAATTAGGAAAATTTGATGCAAGGTTTGATGAAGGTATCTTCCTTGGATATTCTATTAGAAGCAAAGCTTACAGATGTTACAACAAAATGTTGAGAAATACAGTTGAAAGTGCATTAAAGTTGATGAAAACTTGTAGAATTCAATTGTAGTGGATGTATATGTGTTAGATGAACCTGATTGCAAAGAAGAAGAAGAAAATGCCGATGGAAAAGAGGTGCAGAATAAAGAGGAAGAATCTCCAGAGAAGACCCCTAAGACCCCTAAGTACATGCAAAAGAATCATTCTGAAGATCAAATTATTGGAGATAAGAGGAAAGGTGTATTGACAAGAAGCAAAGCTACTGAAGTTGAGGTAAATCTGTGTTTACTCTCAAAAGTTGAACCTAAAAAAGTAAGTGAAGCATGCAAAGATGAACATTGGATGAAGGAAATGGAAGAACTTATGAAGATAGAAAAAAAATAGATTTGGGAATTGGTTCCTAGACCAACAAACAAAAACATAATTGGAACTAAGTGGGTATTTAGAAATAAGCTGAATGAGAATGGAGTAGTAAGAAACAAGGAAAGACTTGTGTGTAAAGGTTATTCACAAGTGGAAGGAATAGACTTTGAGGAGAATTTTTCTCCTTTGGATAGGTTGGAAGCTATCAAAATGTTTTTGGCATTTACAACACAAAGATTTTAAGGTTTATCAGATGGACGTGAAGTTTGCTTTTTTGAATGGAGAATTGGAAGAAGAGGTTTTCATGGAACAACCGAAAGGATTTTAGTTGTCAAATCTACTGTATATGGTGTGTAAGTTGAAGAAGGAACTATATGGATTGAAGAAAGCTCCCAAATCTTGGTATGCAAGATTGGACAAGTACTTGATATGTACAACAAGGATTCAATATTAAAGGCACCGCAAATAGTAATTTTTACTTTAAAATTGAGGAAGAAAAAATCTTGATAGTAGTATATGAGGATGATATTATCTTTGGTGGAAATGAAGCTATGTGTAAGAAGTTTGTAGAGGAAATGCATAAAGAGTTTGAAATGTCAATGTTTGGGGAGTTGAATTTCTTCTTGGGTTACAAATCAATCAAATAGATAAAGGGATATTCATTTCATAGTCTAAGTATGTCAAAGAGATGTTGAAGAAGTTTGGAATGGATGAATCCAAATAGGTATGCACTCCTATGGTGACTAGTTGTAAACTAAGAAAAGGTGATGACTCACCAAAGGCTAATTAGAGCAAGTATAGATCTATGATTGCTAGATTGCTATATCTAACTACTACTAGACCAGATATCATGCATGTAGTTTGTCTTGTAGCTAGATTTCAAGAAGATCCTAAAGAAACACATGTTGCAACAATGAATATAGGATATTCAAATATTTAAGAGGCACTCTAGATTATGGCTTATGGTATCCTAAGAATATTGATTTCACATTAAGTGCTTATACATATGTTGATTGGGTTGGTTGTGTTGATGACCAGAGAAGTACAAGTGGTGGTGCATTCTTTCTTGGATGTAGATTGGTGTCATGGTTGAGTAAGAAGCAAGATTTAGTTTCTTTGTCTATTGCAGAGGCTAAGTATATTGCAGAAACATCATGTTGTACATAGGTGTTGTCGATGAAACAAACATTGAAAGATATCAAAGTTGTATATGATGAGCCTATCTCTATCATTTGTGAAACTACAAGTGAAATTAAAATTTCAAAGAATCTAGTGATGAATTCAAGGAAAAAACATATATCTATTAGGTATCACTTTATGAGAGAGAAGGTTATGGAAAATGAGGTGAAACTTGAGTATGTACCAACAAAGGATTAGATTGTTGATATATTTACTAAGGCTCTTCCTAAAGATACTTTTGAGTATCTTCAGGAGAGGTTGGGGGTTATTGCCCCTCCTTCCTTGAACTAGATGCATATGGAGATGCATTAGTCCAATGGATATATGGATCTATCTCCTTTTTGGATTGATGTTGGTGGCTACCACTTAGGGGGAGTAGGTAGTTTCATGTGTTGTCATTGTTGTTGTCATTGTTGTTGAGTTGCTGATTTATTTTGGTGTACTCATAAGGGGGACTATTCAAAGCAAGTATTTTGGTTCAACATCAAATGGGGAGAACAATGCAAAAAATTCTATCCTTTTCCATTTATGTCAAAGGGGGAGAAAGTATCATGTGAATTTTTTTTATCTACTTAGGGGAAGAAAAGAAAGGAAAAAATAAGAAAGTGTGTTTAGAGTTGTTGTGTTGTCTTTGATGGTTTTTCACATCTTGTGTTGTCATCAATGACAAAGGGGGATTTTTTTAAAGTATGAAGGTGTTTTTATTGATGTCAACAATAAATCTACTAACTGGTTTTTTCATTGATGTCAACTATGTTGAGTGTGTTGAGAAAGGTTGTTGCATATCGAGGATATTGAGAAAATTGTGAAAAAGAGGAAAACAGGTTGTTGTAGGTTGTACATGTATAGTTGAGATACCAAGGAATTTTTGTGAGTACATGGAGTTATAGTTTTTTTGTAGTGTTTGAATATAAGTTGGAATGAAGTAATAAGCTGAGATGATGTCTCTGGTAGTTGGTTTTCAAGTGCTTTTGAGAAAATTTGATAACCAGAGTAAACTATGTTGTGCAAGTGTTCAGAATGTGCTTTGATATTATGCTCTACATTTTTTCTATGTTGATGCTCTTCTTGTGCATATCTTACAGGTTATTCATGGTTATTAGAGGTTGCTATATTCAAAATTTGGGTTTCTGGATCATTGTACAGTGCGAGATATTTTCACCAGTGTGTGAACCTATCTTTCAGTGATGTTTTTTGTGGACTGGGAGAAATTTATTTTCTCTGAATTTCTTCGTTGTTTGGCTTCAAGTTGTGCAGACTTGGGAAGTTGTTTATGATGTTTGTATCTTTCTTTATTCAAGAGTTTAATTTATTTGGTGCATTACAAAGTAAGTTTCATTTGACAGTATGCAAATAAGGGTCACTAGTTGTTCTAAGTTGAAGTATTTGTATGATGCGAGATTGGATGGAGTGTTTGATGAATATTAAGTAGTTTTTGGATTATTCTATATCGTTTTCAAGTGAATTATGTTGTCCAAAAGTTTTAGATTCATTTAAGGAAGCACATACTTAAATGTTTATGGTGTTTATCACGGGTGTTGACCGACCTTGTGTTTGACACTACATATGAGCTTATGAAAGTGTGTTGAGATGTTTTGGGATCTATTTGGGTCCTAATTAAGGATTTATGTAGGTCACCTTCATTACTATCCACCATGGGAATGTTTAGGTGCCGACCTATTTTGAATTGTATGTATAACAACTATTTTCCAATATTGGAGAAGGTTTTTGAGGTTGAGGTTGATATAAATAAGTATGGTGTTGTTGTGAGTTGAAGCATGAAATAAGTGAGAAGCAAGATAGATGCAAGATTGATGTGAGTGATGTGTGTGATGCGAATTTGAGTAGAGCAGTGTGAATTTCGGTGTTAGGGTTCCTGAAGGTAGTGAGCTAAAGGCATCTAAAATCATTCAATTAAAAATATGAAAGTGTGCAAGAAATTGTGGTGGATTCCTTGTTGGATCGAGAAGTATTCTCTATGTAACATTTCTCTTCTATCTTCTTGTATTCTTTTTGTGGCTGTGAGCCTTTTTGGGCAGTGTGTCCTATTCTAGTAGTGAGCCCTTGTACTAGTTTTTCTATTACTTAAATTGTGAGCTAATCCTCACCATTTTTTCTTCCCTCATTGGGGTTTCCATGTAAATTTGGTGTTCTCTTGTGTATGGTGTTGTGATTTTAGTTTCTGTTATTTGCATTTCATGTCTAATCATACTAACAAAATATGTGTTTAATGAATGAATGTGAATTTGATTATTGTAGAGGGTTTTGAAGGTTTAATTTTCTACAATTGATTCACCCCCTCTCAGTTGTCTTGTTCATTTCAACATTAAGGTATTCCAAAGTTTACAATATTTGAAACATAGATATGTGATTCATATGCTATGGATAAAAATTCTTAAAAGTTGTGAAACCTATAGGGTAGAATGGTGAAGGTTGTTGTCCTACTTGAAAGGTGAGTAGCCTCAAGAGTCTTCATCAAATAATAATCCAAAAATACAAGAAAACCAAAAGTCTTACCAAAATATCATAGTTGGAGAGTGCCTTGACAATTCCATCAACAAGGGTTGCATGATTGATAGAATAATTAGCATGAAAAGAGACACACTTAGTGAAAGCATAACATTATTAGTTGATGCATGTCATCAATTTCATTTAAAACTATAAATTCATAAGAAGATGAATAGTCACAAAATTTATTTAATGTATTTCATTTTAAGAATTTCAATTTATCATCAAAATCCTAAACTAAAACCATGATTAAAAAAGTGGAAAAGAGAAGTGGGTAGAAAAATAAATGTGAACGCAAATCCATTTGTAATCCTTTATAGATCATTATTTAAATGTAGAAATGAAAATTTTAACCAATCCTTGCTAGATCTGTTATCAACAATCCAAAAATGAGATGATGCAATCTTCAAAGGGTATTTTTCTTGATTGATAACTTGTGCAAAATATTTGAATAAGTGTCCATTGACCATACAAGATTACTTAACCAAACATCAGTAGTTTAAACACTTGTTGAATCTATCAATATTCTATGAATTAAATGTGTAGAAACATATATAGAAGATAAATTCAACATTCTTAAATGAGAAATACAAAAACCTATAAAGATGTAAGTAAATTTATGTATCCTGTATTTATTTCATATTCACGGTTTCCACCAAACGAAATAAAGAAAACATTTGTATTTGAACCAAAAGAAGATAGAACCAAGAAGATAGATGCACTTTATAATGATCCTTTTATAAGTATTTATAGGCTCATTTTAGAATAGAGAATAGAGTCATTTACTCCAAAAGTCACATTAGATAAGTACATTTTGTTTTACTTTTCTCTTGCACATTCAAATATTACAATAATATGAATTTGTCAACAACCTTTATTGTATTAGTATATGCACCATTTGAGTGTGCAAAGTGAATACTTGATTGATCAAAATTGTCTATAACTAATTCATTCGCTTTCTCATACTATGAAGTTTTCTTCTCAAACTTATCGAAAGCAGTCCATACTCCCAAATCTAGTAATTTAAGAAGAATTAAAATTCACCCCATATGGTGACTCAACTTGTAGCATACCATGAAATTTTCCTTTTAAAATCTAAACCACGCTAAGATCATCTTGATCCTTGACATCCAATTCCACTTGTAAAATCATTTATTTATTTTAAAATAGTTTAGATTGCATTATATGATGACTAAAATATATTTTTTCATCCCTTCAATTTTTTTTCTAAAATTATAATTTTTCATCCATCTCATATGTGCCATTTCATTAGCTCCATCCAAAATATTATCATTGGCTAGAATTTGATAATTTGTGCCAACAAGTTTCAAAATGGCAGGAAGATCATTATCAATTTCTATTATTTATTGATTAACACCAAATTCCAACATTTTTATTGCCTCTTCCCTTATTTTGAGCTTTTTATATCTCACAACCATTTCTTCAATAGTTTTGTAACCAAGTGTCATCAATTCATTGCTCCACACTCTTGTAGTAGTTACAATTTCTTTTTACTTTGTTGGTTTGTGGAATTTTTTTTCCTATTATTGAAGATGGTCGTGAACTCAAATTCATGGTAGAGGAATCAATGGGATCAATCAAATTTTCAATTTAAGAAGTCAAATAAGCTACCTTTTTGAATTCTCCATTTTGTACATCTATTCAGTAGAATATTTTACAATTATGCCCCTTCTTCCCTTGTCAATTTCTCCAATGCAATGATGGAAACAATATAGTAGAAGGTTTCATTTTTGTCTCCAAAAAATCTTTCAATGGGATAACTACTAGTGCTTGCTAGGATCTATGTGCAACTAAAATACTCTCTTCTTACTCTAAATTATTTGGTTAAATTATTGAGTAGTTGCATCCTATGTTTGTTGGGTCAAACCTTGGTCTTGTACATTTTGTGTATGATCTTGTTGTTGCTGTTGAGAATCCTTTTTTTCAACTTGATCATTGGTTCATTGCAATCTTGGAGGACTAGGATTTCTAATAGAGGGATATTTGGGAGAAAATCTTCTTGATGATGGAGTGGGTGTTTTTTGAGGAGGTGTCCTTTTAGGAGATATTGAAGGTTTCCTTAGAGGTGGGGAAGATGTGCTATTTGGAGATAAGGATAAATATTTTTCTAGAGAGATTTCTATGGGATACAGGAGAGAGAATTATCTTAGAAGAAGAAACAAGAGAGAATTCTCTTAGAAGAAGAAACTATCTCTTGTGCAATTTAAGAGATAGTTGGACCTTGAGAAGTATCAACCTACAAGTTAGTAGAAGGAGAAGGTGGACATGGTATAATGCATGGAGGAGATGGAAAATGAGAATGATTTTTTTGTGGATCATTATAGTTTATTGTCAAAATATTCAACTCTTTTGTGGAAAGCTCATGTTTTGTCTTCCTATCATTTCACCACTTCTTTGTTCTCTTCAAGACTCCTCTAGTCCTTTGTTTTGAGCTCTTCACTTGTCTTTTCCACCATTCTATTCATGGAAATTGCCTAGAAGCAACTTATTTTGTTTTCTAAATATGTTCTACAACATTCCCATTATCTTTTATTACATGTTGTATTGTTGCTATTGAACATGTTTTCAACTAAAGAGATGTCATCTTGAAGTAATTTATTTTTCTTCATAGTCATCTTCACAATTGGTTCATAAATCTTCTGGATTTTCTTTATGCTTGTAGATATTATTTAAGCCTTCAATGGTAGATCATGGACTAAATGAGGATATAGCTTCATATAATTTCAAATTGAGTTTTTCTAACACAAATTTTGTATTCTTTGTAGTGTAACTTGTTAAACAAGAATACTTGTTAATCATAATAGGAAAATACTATATAGAAGATGAAGACGTCATTTATTTCTTATAAAATTTTGTGTAGCTACTTTTTGTTCCAACTGGGGGTAATTATTCATACACCTTTGGTTATCCTAACCCCATAGCACCAACATTTTGTAACCCTAAATTTTTTTGTCTCCTCACTAGAGAATAGACTATATAAGAAGTTGTATATCTTTTTTTTTTATAATAATTGTGAAAGTTGGACATTTAAATCATTACTTATCATAGTGTACTATTCAATAAATTTATTTATTAATAACATCTTAGCAATAAAATGATACATCTATGGTTAGGATTTTCTAGGCACCTCTTAACCTACAACTCTACTCAATAATGTGATGCAATCATTAACCTCTTCAATAAAATCACATACATAATTTATTTGGAATTTGGAAATTATAGTCTCAGGTTTCAAGAGCCAATTCTTATTTATTATATCTAAACACTTAATTTTATGCCCATCATAGTAATTTTGTGCATAATCTTCACAATCTTCTATATAGTCATCCTTGGTGAGCAAAGCAAAGATCTCTTCAACATAATATGTTTGAATTAGTAATATTACATTACCGCTAGCGTCCTTGATTTTTCTTTTGTTTGAATTATAGTGGTGAGCATATGCTAAAACCAAGTTGACTAATTGTATCGACATTTGGAAGCCTATTGCTTGGAGCAATCCACTAGCCTCAATATTTTTGGACCTTTTAGACATATAATTCTCATTTATTCCCATCATAGTATGCAATTTTTCTAGGCCCACATGTCCTAGACTAGTATCAATTATATTTTCCAAATCTATGAATGACTTTGAGGGTGAAACAACTCCCTTGAATTCATATTTCATCTTGGAAGGGGACACCATTTCCTATAACAAAGTACAACATTGAAATATAAGTAATAAGTTTCTTGAAATTTTATAAAACAATTATGTTCTAACTCATTAAATATATTTTGTAATTATTTGATATTCAATTATATCATTCACAAAATTTCTCCATTTTTAAATTTTGAATTTGGGAGTTAAAACCTTCAATTTGATTGTTTTGGTATTCTATTACATTTTAGAGTTTAGGATCTAGGTGTAGGTTTGTATTTTGGGGTTTGAAATTTGAATGCAAGTTTACACAAAATTACAAACTATAAAAACGTTTGGTATCCCAGATTGCTATTAAACTTCAAAACTTGATCTTGTTTTGTAAAAGCTACGAATTGTAATAATGCTTCACCTTCTCGAATTACAAATCAACACTTAGACTCAAATTGTAGTTTTCTTAACAATTGTAATAAATTAATGACTATTGATTTTCTCCAATTGCAAGTTGGCATGTGGAATTTGGTTGTAGTTTGCAAAAGTTTCAAAATGTAAATCATGCTTTGAGAAAGCCAATAATAGATTTTTTTTTTTTCAATTTGATGATCACCACTAGCAATTTTTCTAGGGTTTTCTAAGAATTTCACATTGAAATATGAAATTTTAACCAAGTTTGGAAATTTCCAAAACTAGGGCTCGAGGTTTTTTAAAAGTTGAACACCAAAGATTTAAAATCTTGAAATTTATAAAAAATTTCCATAAATCTGAGTCAAAAAGTGACTTTTAAAGAAATTAAATTAAAATAATTGAACTAAAAATTGAATAAAAAGACTAAATTTTGATAAATATAGATCAAATTACTAGAGTTGTAGAAACTCTAGTTTTTCCAAAAATGAAAATGAAAATAAAAATAATACATTTATGAAAATTTTGGTGAATGTCGGAGAATGTTATCAAATCACTTGGAAATAGTAGGAGGATTGGATAATAAAAAATATAATGAATTATAAGTTGAGAAAAATGGGTTGAATTGTGTTTTTAAACTAATTTGCATGATCACTATTAATACTCATCTAATAGCTCTAGGAAATCATGAGGGTTTGTAAGTTTTGGTACATCAAAATTTGAAAATTTGAAGAAACTTGTAATTTTGGATGTGAAAAGGATATAGGGAATTTAAAAGGTTTTCATTTTGAAAAGTAAAAGATAATAAACTTTGCTAAAATCAAATTGAAATGATCCTTAAGGTTTTTCAAACACTTGCAACTTCGACAAATAATTTTATGAAAATGGATTACAATAAAATAAAATGTAAAGTACATAGTCTCTTGACTTTGCAAAAATGCTAGTATCCTAATAAAATGCTAGGGTCCTGAAATTTTTTGAATTTTAGGGGTGTGTTGTGATGGGTCACAACAAATACCCTACTACTTGGTCATAAAATAAAAGGAAACTTTTAAAATCACATAAAAAAAATTGAATAAGAACTCCATTAAGCACATTCTTGATTGGTTTTAGTCATTATGACATGTACAACTTGATCATTGACACACTTTAGTCGATAATAAATTCAGGATAGATAAATTATTAGAAAAATAAATTTAAGATTTCAATGTGTATAAAATTAGAGAATGACATTCACACAAAGATTGGGTTGGAAATTTTGTACAATAATCCATATATCTTCACTCAAGTATGTGGAAGTGATTTATTTCCTTTCTTTGACCTATATGGCTTGATTAATATGATTTGTGATATCAAGTTTTTATAAATTAAACTTTATGTAGGAAAAGGTCATCTTTAGATATGAAAGTACACACCATTAGACATGATTGTATTGATTAATTGAGCATAACTTTGCTGCTAGCTAAGAATCTCTAGCATTGATAGAGATATCTTTGGTCCTATTCAAGTATAGCTCTATTTTTAGCTAGGAATCTATAGATTCACTAGAGTTACTTGAGTCACCCAAAATGAATGAGGTTTTTAATCTTTCTTTTATTTTAGTTTTCAAAATTTTATCTCTTCATTTCACACACATTGAAGCCCACTTTTGGGTTCAAGTTGTCTCAGGTAATCAATTCCTTTATAAAATGATTTTTTTTAATTTCACTTGATACCTTAACCATGGTCACTTTTCCAAACAAACTTCAAGAATATTTAGGTGTTTGTAAGTTAGTGATGGGTTATACATGACATATACATTCAAATTTTATCCATACCTTCTTAAGTATGAAAATTAATCTACACATCCATGTGAAATATTTACAAAATTTATACTTTGGAATTTATTCCATGAGTGTATAAAGGAAATCACTTGTAACCATGTCTAAGAAGTTCTTGATCCTTGACATATCTTTTTTGAATAATCAATTGATAAATAATAAGCCTTTAAAACCTAATTTACTTAGCTCTTGTGGAAACAAGATAGAAGATCACAAGACACACAAAACCAAAATGAAAAATGAAAAACAACAAAACAAAAGAAAACCAAAATTTCCTAATTTACCCACCCTTTAAAAGTTTGAAGGTTTAGTAATTTAAATGGGGGGTAGATTTCATGTCTCCCCTTTTTGATGTTATTGTGCATTAAAATTTTCATAGTTATAGTACTAAATACTATAGGCTTGTCTTTATATTCGGAGAAGGAAATATTAAATCTTCCAATTTCATACGCTTGATCATCTTGAGAGAGAATTAAGAGTCGAGGAAGTTCCTCTTCTTCATGCTCTATGAATTGAAACATTCTAAAGTTTGAATATTCTAGTTAAAAGAGTAAGAGGGGTTTGTATTTCTATTCATTTTAACCTCTTTATTATTCATAATGCTTATAAGAAAATAATCTTTATGATAATTTATTTATTTATTTAAATAGTATTATATTTACCAAAAAAATTATCATTAAAAGTAAAAAATTCAATGAAGGACAAGTAAGAGATGTTTTAGGGAAATCCTATTTCATGATATCATTCATAATAAGATTAGCCTATATTATTTTAAATGTGTTCCTTGCTCCATATTGGTAGGTTACTTTAGTACATGCACATCATAACAAATAAATCTAGTTAATATTGTATTGTTTAAATCATATTTCATAAAACATTCTTCAACAAAATCAAATTCTTCTTCTAAAATAACTTGATGACATATAGAAGATACACACATTTCTTTCTTTTCAAAATTAATATAAAAATGATCGACACCAAGTTTAATTTCTCTAATTGAATCATTTAAATTTTTTCATACTATATTAACTTCAAAAGTAATATTTGATTTCTTAGAATCATCACTATATCCACACCAAAAATTATGATAAATATAAAAAAATTCTAGGGAAGGAACTATTTAATTAATAATGTTTAGTATTTCATTATTTTCTTCATACTTAAGATCTAGATTGTTGAGAATCATAAAGCCTGTTAATGATGGCTCAATTGGTTCTCTATTCTAAAATTTACTATAGATTTATTATTCAAGTCTATGATTAAGATTGTCCAACTGAATAATTGCAATGCCAAATTTAAGACAAAGCACATTAGCTTTTTGTATTTGAAATTTTAGTTTGATCTCCTTCTTTCAATTCTACCATCATGTTAATATAAATACAATTTTACTAAAAGAAATATTCAATATTATCATTTCTTCTTTCATCATTACCACAAAATCTAACTCTTCATTTAAATACTTATTTGTTCACATATATTCCTTTGTTTTTAATCAATGCTTTGATTCATTTCTGATGTAGGGGCTACCCAAGACCTCAAATACAAACTCCAACAACACAAATGAAATAAAGGAATTACAAGAAATTGTTCCCAAAATCTACAAGTTCGATTGATTAACTATTCAACTTTTCTCCATATTACATGGAAATTATTGCCAAAATGAAAATAAATCATATAAATCCATATGGGATGTTGGAAAAACTCACAAATTAGATATGGAGGTCTAATACAACAACAAATAACAGCTAGAAATTAGGACTCGTCAATCCACCTTCTTCTTGTAGCATCAACTCCTTGAACATGCAACCTTCGATTGAGAACCACTAAAGCAATGAACCTCCAATCTTCAAACTTGCTTGATATTTTCCAAACACTTTAAAACCTAAAAAATCATGGAGTATTGGTCTCCTTATCCAAGAGATCTGATACCACTGATGCATAGGGGACTCTCCTTACAATTTGAAACTCACCACAACAACAAAGAATTGCACAAAACAAATGCAAGAAAGAAACATAATATTGAACTATCTCTAAAATCAAATGGGATTACAATATATTAGTGGGATTGTTGGTTACATAATCTGAAAATATTGAATCACATTCCTTTGTAGAATCTGACATCTTGTTATGCCAAAATTCAACTCCTACAAGCCAACCTCCAACAAAGACAAGGAATCAATTTATAGAGGTTTGAGGGGGATAATACCACTATGGTATTTCAAAACAACATGCCAAATACCTCCTTGGAAAGCCCACACCCATTTTGAGGATAATTCATAAAATATTAAATATTATCAAATGATCACATGGCCTTCACATGGGCACCTACACCATGGCCAATCAAATTTGGTCAATCCACTGTGCTTCATTATGCTTTGACGGCTCTGACGGCTCCATGAAAGAACATGCATCAACATGAAAAATCAAGTGACCCAAAATGCAAGAGCATGCAAATAAACATGCAAGGATGTGCATTGATGAGTGGTCCCCACCTTGAAATGGATTCCTAGGCTAGAATATTCCTCTTGGGATGCCTTTGAAACATTTACCGAAGTAAATTTCCTCCAAAATTATAATTACAAATCCACATTGGATAAATTACATATTTTGGAAATTAAAAAAACTTATTTTCCAACATAATTAGCCATTAGTGAAAATAAAAGAATAATAAATAATATATTTTGGTGATGGAAGATTGCTAGTACCCTTGGATGCTCTTGCATCAATTTTCTTGAAAAAATTATTACCAAAATTGTTATCATAAACCTAAGAATCTCTTAGTTTTGGATTATAGGAAAAACTGGGTTTAAGGGTCCCCAAAACCCTTTACAAGATAAGTCACTGCTTCATCACATAATAAAAAATAGGACAAGTAGCCAAAAAGACACCAAAAAATAGCAAATAGACAACCAAAAAAGGCATAAAAAAATAGAAGCAAACTAAATATTTTTCAAAATGTTCACAGCTTCAAGATCACTATCAATAATTTTTTGATTACCATTCATAACTTCCACCACTTCATCATCAGGAACACCAGTCTTTGCATTAAGCTTTGTCTTGTTGCAAGTAGGAGTAGAAGGACCAGTTTCATTAGTGGTTTTAAGCTGCCCACCACCCTCAACCACCAAGTCTTTAGTTCTAGAACTATGTAATGTCCCTATTTTAGCTGACATTGTTTGTTGAGGAGTGAGCCTATCATTTTGACCCTCGTAGGCTGACAAATGTGATGAGAGGGTCTTCCTTGGAAGTTATCCAGAGTTTTAGGATGTTACTCCTTCAGTTGGTTCAGGTTTGGGCCTTTGCAGAGGCTTCCAGAGTGATATTTAGGCACTTACTATTTATAGTAAGTCAGGCCGGTAGGGGTTACTATTTTTGGCAGGGCACTTGGCTCAGCTAGTCTTCTCAGTTTTGACCCAGTTTGACAGTTTGTTGAGCAAACGAGGAATAATGGAGCACTTAATAATAATTAAAAGATTATTATTATGACTTTATATTATAAAGTCACTTTAAGTGAAATATTAAAGTTATTAATTAATTAAATGGCTTATTATAAAGTATTTAATGACTTTATAATGAAGGGGGCAAATTATTTATTTAAATGAGTATTTATTACTTATTAAAGTGAAAGCCATTATTTGATTAATTTGCCTAAGTTAGAAAAGGGCGAAATTATTATTATTAAATGCATTTAAGTTGCTTTTTTGAAGGGGGTTGAACTTCTAAGAGAGATTATATATTTTCTCAAGACAAAATAGAACTCATTATTGATTGATTATTCAAATTTTGTCTTTTCTCTCTGAGAACATTTGGAGTTGGAGAAACGAGGGTTTCTGCAATGAGGTTTTGGAGAACGTTAACTCTTTAGAATCAGACATACTGAGGCTGTGAAATACTAGTTGAAGATTGTCAGTTGAGTGGCTTCACACAAGAGTCATTACAGAGCATATTTGAGAAGTTTTTATTCAAGTTTCTTGAGCAGTTTGTAAGGGTTTGCTGATTTGCTACAGTATCCGCTACAGTGCTGATTTGCTATAGTAACCGCTACAGTGCACGTGAATAGTGACGCTATAGTGCACGTGAACAGTAACGCTACAGTGCATGTGAATAGTACGCTACAGTACGTTTGTGCTTATTGAATCGATTCAGGAAGGGGTTTTGAAGAAGATTATTCATCAATCATTTGAGGCGACTTCCAGAGATCCATTTACAGTATCTGGCAAATCATTCAGAGTGGTACAAATTATTTGTTGCTGCTGGTTGGGCCGTACTTTTCTGTACCAGCAAAGAGCCGTACTTTTGTTGCAAGTGAAACACCTTGCCTTGTGGTCTTCTGTCTTCTCCAGTGAGGGCGCCTAGATCTCTGGAGTCTTTTGCATCCTTTCTGTGGCTGGAGACAACACCTATGAAGCTAGCCGTACCTTCCTTCAGCATTTAATGGTGGCCGCAATAACCAGGATTTTTATAATAAATGTTCTTTCCTTTTTGTCTGCATGTTTAGATATCACCATTGTAATCATTCAGAAAGATCAATAAACTATCTAGCTTCAAGATCTACGATGTATTCTGGTATTTAGATGCATCTGGTAATTTACATTATTTTTCTAGTCTTTTTCCTTGCAAAATCGCATTTCCTCTTTATATGCAAAAAACTACAAAAAATCAAAAAATATAGAAAAAAAACAAAACTCAGTATTTCGGATAGTGTTTGGGCTGAGCGACACCCGGTCTCTTACAGTGGTATCAGAGCACAATTTTCCTACCATCCTGTGCTTTTTCAGTTGCTTTTTCAGTTAGAAGTCTTCTTTTTAGATGCTTTTTCATGAGTAGAGATATCATTTTCTACAGTAAGGGTAGACGAACAAGAAGAATTGAGGATTGGACAGGTCCACCTATTCCTAAAGGTTAGACAGTATCAGGGGTTCTGGGTATTCACATATCCAGTTCCAATAGCAGTGAGAACAGTGTCACAACACTGATGGCAGATCGTGAGATCCCTGCAGAGACACTTAGGGATTCAGGGAAAGCGCATGCAGAAGGTGATATTATTGATGAGGAGTTTAGGCGCAGGCATGATAATATGATGGACATGATGTCCCAGTTGATGGGCACTATTAGATAGTATACTCCATCCCAACCGCACTATATCTAGATTGGACAGTCGAGCAGGACTGTAGGTGTGGACCAGCCTTTGGCATCAGCACCATGGCAACCATCACCGATCTACCATGAGCGTAGGCCTGGACAACCTACATTCATATATAGGGAGACCCCACCTTCGACTCCAGAGGCAGAGCAGCAGGGGCATCATCGGAGTTTCAGCCACACAATGGCATGTCAGTGGCGGATGTGACTAGATTTCATGGTGAGTATCTATCATTAGCACCTGAGATCAGGCAGGCGTTGTCTTTTCATGAGTTTATGGATGTGCATAAACCTAGAGGGGGAGGTAGATTTGACGGTAGAGCTCCTCAACACCAGCAGCCACAACCACAGGTGAACAGGGATTTACAGTATGCAGTTAGAAAAATCACCTTGCCGTACTTTGACGGGTCTGATAAGAGTTCAGCGAGGTCTTGGGTCCACAAGTTGGACAATTATCTATCACTAAGACCTATGCAGGAGGACGAGGCCATTAAGTTTGCTACTTTGCATCTTGATGGGTTGGCGCACAATTGGTGGCATCATGGCATGTACACACTTGGCCATCATGCAGTCACTACTTACCAGGAGTTCACCAGTAGGCTCATAGAGCATTTCGACAAGAAGGATCCAGAACTCTACTTCAGGGAGCTAGCTCAACTCACACAAACAGGGAGTTTGGATGCTTATGTCAGTGAATTTCAGAGGGTTGCAGTCATGGTGACGGGCATTTCAGAGAGGAGACTTGTGATTCTCTTCGTCGAAGGTTTGATGGAGCCTATGAGAGGTTGGGTCAAGGCATTTGATCCTCCTACTCTTCAGGAGGCTATGCAGAAGGCAAGGAGTATGGAGCTTTCTACTCCAAAGAAACAATTTCAGCCTAAAACAAACACCTTGCCTGTTGAGGAGAGTCATACACCAATTGTAGAACCAAAGAAGAAAACAACACAAGAATTGATGATGCAACTCGTGATGAATTGAGGAGGAAACAACTTTGTTATTGGTGCAGAGAACCTTACAGCAAGGAGCATGATTGTCCTTTGAGACCAAAGGGTAGAGCCAATCGCGCCATGTGGGTTTACTATGAAGATGTTGAGTTTGAGGATTCAGACCAGTAGGTTGTTTTAGAACATGCAGAGGCCGGGAATGCCTCTATGGAGTTTGGTCCCAATGCCAACTTATCCCCGTTGGTATTATCTGCTAGTGTACGGGATGATTCATTCAGGTTCAGGGGATTAGTTGATGGACAGCGATGTATTGCTATGCTCGACACTGGAGCCACACACAATTTCATTGATGAGAGCTTCGTCAACATATGTAGACTCCAGACAGAGGACTTCGTTGGATTCAGAGTTCGGGTGGCAGATGGATATACCCTCACTTGCACTCGACGAATTTGTAATCTCACCCTCATGTTGAATGATTATGAGTTGCAGGCAGACTTTTATGTGGTCAACTTGGGTGGGATGGATTTAGTGTTGGGTATGAGATGGCTTCAGGACATTAGTGTGTTCACCCTCAACTTTCCTAAAATGGAGATGAGATTTGAGGTACAGCGCAAGAAATATGTGTTGAGGGGGATTACAGATGGGAGCCTACATTCTATCTCTCTTGTTAGTGGGAAGAGTGATGATAGTGTTTGGGATCCTACTTGTGCACTGGGATTTCAGACTTAGCTTTCAGAGGAATTTCATAGTGAGTACACGGTGGAGAGTGTATATGGTTTCATGTTTGATCCACACGTACACGATTTGTTTTAGGTGCACGGTTCTGGTATGCACGTGCTTGATATGTTGGATGATAGTATATCTCGTGCAGTTTTAGGGAGTAAGTGTTGCTTGCAGTTTGACTTGCTTCCTCCCGAGTTTCTTGATCCTATGACAGACAACACTGAGGTTGATAGGGAATGGTATTCTATTCTTGTTGATCAGTTGTGGGAGTTACAGGAGTCAGTTGTGGCTAGCAGGAACATTGTCTGGCACTATCCTTGGGATCCAGGTGGTGCGGTGCGTCTGTATTTGCAGAGATTGCTTGAGGACAAGCAATTTCAGGGAGGGCGAACTGTAATGTCCCCGTTTTAGCTGACATTATTTGTTGAGGAGTGAGCCTATCATTTTGACCCTCGTAGGCTGACAAATGTGATGAGAGGGTCTTCCTTAGTAGTTATCTAGAGTTTCAAGACATTACTCCTTTAGTTGGTTCAGGTTTGGGCCTTTGCAGAGGCTTCCAGAGTGATATTTAGGCACTTACTATTTATAGTAAGTCAGGCCTGCATGGGTTACTATTTTTGGCAGGGCACCTGGCTCAGCTAGTCTTCTCAGTTTCGACCTAGTTTGACAGTTTGTTGATCAAACGAGGAATAATGGAGCATTTAAGAATAATTAAAAGATTATTATTATGACTTTATATTATAAAGTCACTTTAAGTGAAATATTAAAGTTATTAATTAATTAAATGGCTTATTATAAAGTATTTAATGACTTTATAATGAAGGGGGCAAATTATTTATTTAAATGAGTATTTATTACTCATTAAAGTGAAAGCCATTATTTGATTAATTTGTCTAAGTCAGAAAAGGGCGAAATTATTATTATTAAATGCATTTAAGTTGCTTTTTTGAAGGGGGTCAAACTTCTAAGAGAGATTATATATTTTCTCAAGACATAATAGAACTCATTATTGATTGATTATTCAAAATTTGTCTTTTCTCTCTGAGAACATTTGGAGTTGGAGAAACGAGGGTTTCTGCAATGAGGTTTTGGAGAACGTTAACTCTTCAGAATCAGACATACTGAGGCTGTGAAATACCAGTTGAAGATTATCAGTTGAGTGGCTTCACACAAGAGTCATTACAGAGCATATTTGAGAAGTTTTTATTCAAGTTTCTTGAGCAGTTTGTAAGGGTTTTCTGATTTGCTACAGTATCTGCTACAGTGTTGATTTGCTACAGTAACCGCTATAGTGCACGTGAATAGTGATGCTACAGTGCACGTGAACAGTAACACTACAGTGCACATGAATAGTAATGCTACAATACCTTTGTGCTTATTGAATCGATTCAGGAAGGGGTTTTGAAGAAGATTATTCATCAATCATTTGAGGCGACTTCCAGAGATCCATTTACAGTATCTAGCAAATCATTTAGAGTGGTATGGATTATTTGTTGCTGCTGGTTGGGCCGTACTTTTCTGTACTAGCAAAGAGCCATACTTTTGTTGCAAGTGAAACACCTTGCCTTGTGGTCTTCTGTCTTCTCCAGTGAGGGCGCCTAGATCTCTAGAGTCTTTTGCATCCTTTCTGTGGTTGGAGACAACACCTGTGAAGCTAGCCGTACCTTCCTTCAGTATTTAATGGTGGCTGCAATAACCAGGTTTTTTATAATAAATGTTCTTTCCTTTTTGTCTGCATGTTTAGATATCGCCATTGTAATCATTCAGAAAGATCAATAAACTATCTAGCTTCAAGATCTATGATGTATTCTGGTATTTAGATGCATCTGGTAATTTACATTATTTTTCTAGTCTTTTTCCTTGCAAAATTGCATTTCCTCTTTATATGCAAAAACCTACAAAAAATAAAAAAATACAAAAAAAAACAAAACTCATTATTTTAGACAGTGTTTGGGCTGAGAGACACCCGGTCTCTTACAAATTGTCCCCTAGCCACTTCCTCTCCTTCTCATTTAGAAGACACAAAATTGTAGCCTAATTGCACATGGCATGTTTGCTGAACTCCACAACCTTCTGCAACTTTCCCTCTAATTCAACAAACTTTTGTTCATAAGAATTCTTTATTTTGAGCATTTCATCAACAACCATCTTGAGAGTATCAAAGATTTGATTGACTTCAACCTGCACCTTATCAATTGGAGCCTACGTAATCAACCCCATAGAAGAGGAGGCCCCATTAAACCCACTTAAAAATAAAAAACCCACTTAAAAAGATTAAACGAAGAAAGGTCTAGTGTTCCTTAACAAGTCCAAGATAATCAAGCATAATCTCCCTCCTAAAATTAAAACCATCTTTATCAATAGCATAATCTACCTTAGAATCCTCGCTAGTTGAAGCATTCTTCAATGATTCCTTCCCTTTCTGAGCAGAAACCGCCTCCCCTTTATCCACATTCTGATCTAGCACCTGGTTCTCCATATCAGGCACGCCTCCAACTATCCCTTATTTTTCAACCCTCTCTAAATTCCCAGGAGATCTATGCCTTTGCTGCACCTTTTTTCTCTACACATTAAGAATAGGGGATACCCCCAGCTGGCCCTTATTGATCGTAACCTCCTTGCTCAAGTTCTCCAACATAGGCCCCTTCAAATTCTTACCATAGAAACCCTTCCTAGGATTTGAATTCAAACTAGGCCAATCGACCTCACTCTCATCACCCATATCATACTCATCAACAAAATTTAGGGAATGAGCCTTCTTTCTTTTCTTTTCATCAACTTTTCTCTTTTTGCCTCCCGCTCCCTTCACAGCCTTTGGCTTTTGGGAGGACTTCACAATATCAACCTCATCACCAATAATATACTCTTCAACTTTGGAGGGAGCATGAGATTGGGGCTTTTTCCTCTTCTTACCCTTAGAACCAACAAGAAAATATGACTCACCTTCCAAAGAAGCCTCCAACCCAGGGGAGTAATGCTCATCCTCAGAAATCTCCTTAGAACTAGTAACATACTCAAGATTTTTGTTTTTTTCTACCAGCATTAGGTTGAGCAGGGAGGATAAATGCCTTAACATAGTCAATTATTAACACAATAAGACCTTCATGGAGGATAGGATTCTTAGGATTACGTCTGTGGCCCCTAATTCTAGTTTCCAAAGAAACCAAGAGGTAATATGGAAACAAAACTCTCTTTTTATTCCTAAAATGGTTCAATAAAACAAAATGGTGCCTAGAAACAATAGAAAAGTGACCATCCAATGTAAAGTACCTCGTAATCTCCTTCGTGACATCACTCCAAATTGACTTGAGAGAAGAACACTGATATCCTCCACATTTCATTGGTTTCAACTTCCTCCACTCATTGTATTTGAAGAAGACATCCATATCCATACCAAACTCATTCTTGTCTCTATAGAATTTCATCCCATCCATCGGCAGACCAATAATTTCAGCAATTAATTCCTAAGTGATAGTGTCTTCCTTGCCCCCAAATTCCAACACCCTGTTATGCCAACCCTCCAAAAAATCTTAGGATTTCTTCTTATCAAACCCATACAACCTCTCCATGTATGGGGTAACTCCACCTGCTTCCAAAAATTCCCATAACCTCTTATTGGTTTTGGAAGAGTCACAATATTTGGGCTCCAATCTATTTCAGCTTCCACCCATGATAGTAGAATGCAAAATTCCTCGCAGAAGAAAAAATTTACAGACAATCCTCATAAACTTAGAATTCTTGTAATGGAAAATAGGAAACCTTGAGAACACAAAGGCTTCCTGTCTACCCATAATCCATGTGGATTGGACAATGTGGTAGAGAGAAATCATGAGAAAAGAGGGCCTAGTCATTTGAGCCAACACACCATACTGCCCGACCTTTCCTCTCATCAAGTTACACCTCAAAATAGGCTTCCACATAAGGGACAAGTGACAATAGAACATCATTAAAAGAGCACACTCCTCAACACTTTTGAGCATCATGTTGAATAATAGAGCGATCCTCTAGGGGTAGGAGATCATGTTCACCCCACACCATTTAATCATTCACCCCATAATTGGTGAAATAATCAGCCAACCTATTGCCTTCTCTATAAACATGTGAGATATGACATTGATCAAAGGATTCCACAATGTTGATAACATCATTAATTAGTGCTTCCACCCTCCACGAAGGATAAGACAACTTTTTAAGATAATTAATGATATTGAGGAAGTCACCCTCAAGCTAAACCTTTTTGTATCCTTTTGATTGTGCAAGTTTCAACCCATGATAGGCTATAAAAGAGAATCTCAAGAATCTCTTAGTTACAACCTCTTCAAATTCAAATTGTCATTTGATTTTATACCAAATGCAAGGAATCTTGACATTCACAAATACCTTCTACATTGTTGGTGAACCGTAGATTTTTGGCACCAATGTACTTCTCTAACTCTTCTAGGGTTTTTCACCTAAAAGGAGAGAGGTAGGGCCAAAAATACTAAGGGTTTCATTCAAATTATGTTATGTATGATGTTATCTAAGCTAAATGAAATGAAATAAATGCAATTAAGTGATCTAAATAAGTGATAATGAATGCAAAATCTATGATTTATGATATGTTTGAAAACATAGTGTTGTTTGCAAAAAGCTTAAAAGAATGAACAAAAATGTAAATTAAACTAAACATAAAGTTGTTTTTCAGAATGGTTGCACCTGAAAAATAGAAGAAGATTGGAAAATAATCTAGAAAATTGATGAAGTCTAGATTTGAGTTGACTGGGACTCATTCACCACCCTGGGCAAATCAGTCCCAAGTCAGGACTTTTTCTACACAGAATCTATTTTTTGTCAACCGGGAACCAAGATATGCATCTGAATCGAATCTGCACCTTAGGAGGGACTCATTCACCATGCATGTCGAATCAGTCCACTTTTAAATTTTTGCAACTTCAAATCTTTGTTCTACACCTTGACACCTGTACAACAATTTCTGACGGAAACCCGATTTGGGATCTTGGAAAATTCCTGCAAAACAACTTAAAATTGTTTGTCTAATGGGGGTTTGCCTTGGTCAAACCCCTAGTTGGGTAATTAAACCTTGAATGGAGAAAAATTTGCATAAAACCCTAGCCTTAGATGTGTTAAAGACTAGGAAGATCTAAAATATTACAAAAGCCCTATTCTATTGTTCTAGAATAAGCAATGCAAGAATGATCTAGATGATGCAAGATCTCAACCCTAGAAACCTTACAACATATGAAAAATGGAAATGAAATAGAATGCAAATGACAAACAAACAAAATGCAAACCTTAATATGAAGATAGAGTGAAAATGGAAGATGGAATCAATATGAAACCAAGTCCTTAGGTGTGATTTGGTGGCTAGTTGCACTTCCTCACCCTAGATTTCTTCATGATTCACCATAGGCATCCATCATCAACCCTTTTCAATGTTGAATCTTGACAAAAAGAGTGAGCTTCAAGACCTACAAAAACCCTAGTTTGCTGCCCTAAAACTTCAACTTTTGCTAATGAGACTTGTGGTAGAAGACTTGACTTTTGAAATTGCTTTTGAAAAATGATTAAAAGGTGTATAAAATGACTTAAAATGAGTATTTATAAGAAAAAACACCTTATTTTCCCGTTATTTAGACCTAAGAGGTCGACATTCATTGGGAATTCAAGTTAAATTAATCAAATTCCCACTCAAAATTGAATTTTACCTCAAAGGGGACTCATTCTACACCCTTGGCGAATGGGTCCCACCAAAGGGGACTCATTCACCCAAGGTGGCGAATGGGTCCCACTACTGATTTTTGAAGGTGGGTTTTCGAGGTATGAGATAATTAAGTGTTGTTTGGTCAGGTTTTAGGTGATTTCTCAGGTAAAACGTGCCTCTAGATAAAAAATAATGGGTCTTAGGGGCCTATAAATGTTGTTTTGAAGGATAAATGATGTGAAGGAACTCAAAACTAGGTCTAATTATGCGTGGAATTGTCTCTTTTCTCAAGAGGGTCCAATTTTCTACGACACATTTTGGACATATTAGCTTTCTGATTCTAGTTGCATCTTGCATATTAGACTTCATTTGCATCAACATTCCATTAGGTTATTGTTGTGTTTTTGCATTTTTCAAAGCATTGCATTAGTGAAAGCATCATTTAGAGTTCATTATTGCATCTTGTTCCATTGAAACCTGCATTTTGGACATATTAGCTTTCTGATTCCAATTGCATCTTGCATATTAGACTTCATTTGCATCAACATTCCATTAGGGTATTGTTGTGTTTTTACATTTTTCAAAGCATTGCATTACTGAAATCATCATTTAGAGGTCATTATTGCATCTTGTTACATTGAATCATTCCAAGATCCTACATTTTCATTCTGTATCTGCATTGTTCAAACCTGATAACCTTCAGAAAACTCCAAAAAATCAAAAAAATTCTTAAAAAATACCTGCCCTGGGACCCATTCGCCACCTTGGGTGAATCAGTCCCTCTACAGTTTTTTATCAGAATTTCTAGATTTTAGTTTATTCCATTTCACCTTTCTTTTTTCTGTAATTACTCTTTTGTTATAGTTCAGTTGTTTCTATTTGCTTAGCATAAATTTTCTTTCTTCTCATGGCATTCATGGATAGTTTTAGATCTTTGAAAATTTCCTTTTCCATATTCATTCCTAGCTCTTTTGGATCAGATTCATTAACACATAAAAACACCAAAACTGAAACATCAAACCAATCGTTCAAACAAATGATTCAAATTCAAAGCAACATCTCATCCAAGCCTCTTAGTAGTGACGATGTTGACAAGTTGGATGAAGTTCTTCAGGACTTCCTCTCACTCACTTCATCCTCTCATGCTTGCAATGAGAAACCTAAACCCCTTAGTGATAAACCTTTTGCTTGTGATGACTTTGATTTGTTAGATGAAGCCCTCCAAGACTTCATCTCGCATAATCCATCCACTAAGGTTTGTTGTGATAAACTCACAATATCAAATGTTAACACCTGTAATGCTTCTCTTGCACACCTTAAACCAATTAATGATAATTTACCCCTCAAACCTTTTTGTCATGATGATTTTCACTTGATAGATGAGTCTCTTCAAGACTTCATCTCATCCAAATCATCCACTTTGGTTTGTTGTGAGACATCTAAAATAAAGGACGTTAATGTAATCCAACCTCAACTTTTTCTTTACCCACCCTCACATAAACTTCATCCCTCTAACCGACCTCGGTACACCCTCTACCCCCCTAAAACCAATGTGTTGCAAAAATCTAGTAATGATATTGTTGCTCATACATATAACACCCAAAACAACTTGCAACCGCCACAACCAACCCCACCCTCTTTACCTTTACCTAATCCGCCTAGTGCTCCTCACTATAGCCCACACACAAAGGAGTATGATCTTGTTGAACAATTAAAGAATAATCCTGCCAAGATTTCCCTTTGGGATTTGATTCAAATTTCACAAAATTATCATCACATTCTTCAAACAACCTAAAAAAATCACAATTCCTCCTAGTACTACTCTGAATGATGTGGCAGCTCTCATCCAAAAAATGAATCTTGACATTACCTTTCATCAACATGAGCTTCCTTCTTTAGAGTTGTACAAACAAAATGAAGCCTTTATGATAATTGATCAATTCAATCGCATAGGTATCAAACGAACTCTCATCGATAATGGTTTTTCTCTCAATGTATGTAGTGTGAATCTCCTTGATCGATTATATGTTGACAAGTCACAAATAATACTTGATTTCGTCTTCATTCGAGGATTTGACAACACAACAAAGCAACCACTTGGGATAATTACTTTTCCTATTACGGTTGGGGTTGCTACTTTGCAAACTCCTATCCATTTCATGCCTTATGATCTTTCGTATAATCTTCTTTTAGGCCGACCATGGATTCATGAGATGAATGTGGTGCCTTCAACCCTTCATCGTATCATGAAATATGTCCATAACAATCACATCTATCAAGTTGAAATAGATCCTGAACCTGAAAGTTTCTTTCATCTTGAAAAAGTTGTTACGAGTCCTTTGAAAATATTAATTCCAACATCTAATATAGATCCTCTTGAAATTGAACAACACGATGAGGAATCAATATCTAAATTATTTGGCGATGATTGGGGATCCTTAGAATTCACACCCTTGTTTATGGGAAAATACATACTCACACAAAAGAAAGATGACCAAAAGGAACAACCAACAATCATGTCCACTCAAAATTCTGAACAATCGTCTCAAACATCTATCTCATATAATTTGGATGACAATGCAACATACACAACAAATTTTGATGAGATATATTATCAATCCCTGCCTAATCCGCATGAAATGGAAAGAATTTATGACAAAGTATATGAACTAGTAAAACAATTAGGCTATATTGGAAAAGGGTGCAGAAAAAATGAGAAAGGTATTTGTGTCCCTATTGAACCTAATACACAAGAAATAAAAACCGGATTGGGATATTCTTTTTCTAAAATGACCAAAGCTACTCAATGACCATCTTTGAACATTAATGCTATAACATTTCAACCAAAACACAAAATCACAATCAAATATCCTAAATTGCTTGATATAATTATACCACCTTCATGCAAGTATGTCGATAGCGATGAAGATTTGAAACGAATGTTAGGAATTTATGATAACACATCCTTTCTTACTTCCATGAAAAATGTTCCCCGTGCCTTGATTGTTACCAAGAAAATAGCGAGTGATATCACTGAAGAGCTTTATGAATCTGAAGGTCCTAAATCCAATGCACTCCCTTTAGGAGATACAATTGATGTGCCAATGTAAATTAATGATAAAGATAAAGTTATTAATATTGGGAAGTGCCTTGATGATGAAGAACAAGAAGACACTACCGTGCATGTTAAAGAGGAGCTCGAAAAAATCCTTGATGCAGGATTTATTAGACCTATTGATTAATTCCTTGGATCTCAAACATTGTCACAGTTGCAAATCCTGATAATCGTATTAGGATATGCATAGATTTTTGAGACTTGAATAAAGCTTCTTTAAAAGATGATTTTCTGCTTCCTAATATAGACACGATCATGGATTCAACTGCTGGGCATGCCTTGTTGTCATTCATGGATGGATTTTCTGGTTATAATCAAAATTCTTATTAACCCTCAAGATCAATAAAAAAACTCCTTTACAATTGTTTGGGGAATGTTTTGTTGGGTTGTGATGCCCTTCGATCTAAAGAATTCCGACACAATTTATCAATGTGCAATGAAATTAATCTTTCATGATTACATTCACAAAAATTTGGAAGACTATGTCGATGATATCCTTGCTACATCTTTAACATGCCAAGACAATGTAAATGTTCTTCGCAAAATCTTCAAATGAATACGTAAATACAATAAGCGATTGAATCCAAAAAAGTGTGTCTTTGACATAGATAGTGGCAAAATTTTGGGGTTTGTCATATCTCATAGAGGCATTGAGGTGGACACAAAGAAAATCGATGCAATCGTTAACATGCCAGCTCCTAGGAATATTTCTCAATTGCGTACGTTACAAGGTAAAATTCAAGTTATCAGTCATTTCGTTGCATCTTTAGCCGATCACACATTACCTTTCATGCATCTCCTTAAAAATGGTGTACCTTTTGATTGGGATGAGGATTGTAAATAAGATTTTGAGAGTCTAAAGGAATACCTAGCCACTCCACCTATTTTACAACCCGCTGTGCCAAATAGACCATTTATCTTGTATATCGTCGCATCTGCCTATGCTCTTGTAGCATTGTTGGCTAAACACGATGATCATGGTAAAGACCATCCCATTTATTACATTAGTCGAACCTTAATTGATTATGAAACACGATATTCACCAATTGAAAAATAATGTTTGGCTCTTCTATTCGCTACTAGTAAGTTGCAACATTATTTACTAAATGCTGAAATACAAATCATCACAAAATCTGATCCTCTTAAACATATTTTCAACAAAACAGATCTCTCTGGATGCTTAGCTAAGTGGGTGATGTTGTTAACTGAGTTTGACCTTAAATTTGTTTCACAAAAAGCAATCAAAGGCCAAGCCTTAACTGATCGCTTAGCTGACGCTCCTCCTTTTGCTTTACCTACTCATGATTCCTTTCCTGATGATCATGTCTTAACCGCGAACATTAAACCATGGGAATTATTTTTCGATGGATCTAAGTGTAGAACAGGTTTTGGTGCTAGAGTGGTACTAATTCCACCAGACGGAAAACCTATTCCCTTGTCTTATTGATTAAATTTCCTATGCACAAATAATACAACTGAGTATGAGGCATTGATCGTAGGTTTGCGAGCTACTTTATCAATGAACGCTAAACATATCAAGATCTTTGGTGATTTGCAATTGGTCATCAAACAAATCAATGGTACATATCAAACTAAACATGAAAAATTATCAAAATACAAGGATATTATAATGAGACTATTAGAAAAGTTTGAATCGTTCACCATTGATAACATGCCATGCAAAGACAATCAACATGCAGATGCAATGGCGAGTGCAGCTTCTCTTATATCCCCACACGATCCTTCCACAGACTTCACCTTTGTTATTCATCCCATCATGAAACCTTCGATTGATACTCCATTAGAAGACATTTTGGTGATAACTCAAGATGCCTCATGCGAATGGTATGATACAATATACAACTACTTGAAAGATGGTACCATTCCCGAACCTACCACAACAAATAATAAAAATTGTTTACATAAAATCGTGGCTAAATATGTGATCCTTGCCAACGCATTGTATAGAAGATCTTTTAATGGTCTCCTATTACGATGTGTTAAAGATTCTGAAATCCCTTTAGCGCTCGAATAGGCTCATGTTGGTGCCTATGGAGGTCATTTTGGAGGTCGCTCGTTAGTACAAAAACTTATATGTATGGGTTATTATTGGAGACATATGGAGAAGGATTGCTTCACCTACGTTAAATGATGTCGCAAATGCCAAGAAAATAGCAATTTGATCCACACTCCTACTAATGAGCTCCATGCCAATGTTCCCATTTGGTTGTTTTCAATATGGGAGTTGGATCTTATTGGAAAAATTTCATCGCCTTATTTTGTTGGACATACATTTATCATACCCACAACAAACTATTTCACAAAATGGGTGGAAGTTATTCCCCTCCACTCTATAAATACTAAAGCAATTTGTCGATTCATCTTGGATCACATAATTGCTCGCTTTGAGATTCCTTCTGCAATTGTTTCAAATAACGGAACTCCATTTAAGAATAAAAAAGTTCAGAAATTTCTTGAAACATTCAACATTCAACATCACTTTTCTACACTGTATTATCCGCAATCCAATGGAAAAGCTAAAAATACTAATAATATTCTCAAACAAATCCTCAAGAAAATTGTCACTAAGCATCATAAAGACTGGCATACACAACTATCTTATATGCTTTGGGCTTATAGAACTAATGTTCGATCATTGATAGGAAATACCCCTTATAACCTAGTTTATGGAACTGATGCGATTATGACCTTGGAGTTAGAAATTCCTACTTTGTGAGTTGCTCTCCAAGATCTTATTGACAATGACACTTATAAAGATCAATGATTACATCGACTTGAGATGCTCGATGAACAGCGCATTAACGCTCTCGAACATCCCCAAGCTCACATCAAACAATTACAACACAAACACAACATTCATGTCATCCCTTAGTCATTTTGCAAGGGAGATTTTGTTCTTATTGAAAATCAACACAATACTAGTGCTGACAATGAAGATAAAGATAAGTTCAGCCCTAATTGGTTAGGACCTTACATAGTTGATACCAATTATGGTTCTGGTGCTTATCTCTTAACGGATCTTGATGGAACACCCCTTAAGGAACCTATTAATGCCACACATTTGCATCAGTATTATCTCTGACCCCTCTGAATCGTATGATTGATACAATAGTGTTGTTTAAACTTATTTAATGTTAGTCTCAATAGCTTTCACATTGCTTTGTTCTTGACAACTAATTTTGTGTTTGTCTTGAACACTGAGGTAATTATTTAAGTTCATTTTATAATTGCTTTAGGATTCATACTATTCACCTTCATGTTATGTTAAGCTAGATCCTTATCAGTGTATTTAATTTAAGATATTATTTTCTAATTATCAATGTTGTATCTAAAGTGAAACTACAATATGTTTTACATTAGATCACCTTCATCCTGTTAAATCATGTCGAAATTAATTAAATACTTTTACCTTAATTCATTTAATTAATCACATTGCATTTAAACATCCACACAAAGAAACCCATCATAATAACATCAAATGTGCATGTCTATATATATATATCAGAGTTTTATATACATCTCAGTATCATATACAAAGTCATAGTGGTCTATGAGAGATAGACCCCTCAGGATTTGGGGTTCGTGATCCGGTCCTTGATTGTCATGAGATGGTCATGTGTGATCGTGATCGTGAACTACTGAGTCTAAGTGCATACTCCAGAGCTTGTACCCAACCAACAACTACAAGCCACTCCTCTGCCATCTGATCCCTCTCCGCTCGTGTCTATGCCAACTCTGCACGCAGTCTATCCACCTCTGTTGAGGTCTATGCTGACTTTAGTGCACTCTCAACTCGACGGAGTCATCTCCTCACACTCTCGTATGCTTCCCGTAACCTCGCAAAAGGTCTGAGTGACTATGGCTCCTCCTCCACAATAGGTGGGGGCACGTAGTCAGGATCCATCTCCTCCTCGTCGATGGATGCAGGAACTATCTCTATGGCAGCCTAACGATAGAACTCTCGCCAGTCTCTCGTCGCTCCTTCAAGATAGATAATGTACACAATTGGTAACACATCATCATGATATATATATAGTATATAGTACTAAAGGACATGTGTAAAATTAAATATCATCACCTTTGTCTCTAGATGCATGAGGAATGTCAACCTCATCCTCTTTGGGCGACATCGAGGATGTGCTAGCCTCTCTCTGACTCTGGGTGCAGATGTTTGTTGTAGCTACTACTCATGATTTGGTCCTATAAGTATGTGAGGACTCTCCATGCTTGTACTAATCCTCAATAGCTACCTCATCATCCTCGTTCAGGGGTGGCTCCGATCATCCTCCTCATAATCCTCCTTTTCCTCATCATCCTCTCCTCCATCCTGGTCCTCATAGTCAGGATCGACATGAGACTGGTACTCCTCATCAATAACATCTATAAAAAAATTTGTTGGCCTATACCGTACCTCCTCTGGCTCATCACCCTCATTTGGTGTTGGTCTTGCATCACCTATAGGGAAATCCATGGGGAACATAGGAGCTGGTTGTGCATATGACCACCACTCCTCGTGCTCGTCTATGTTGCCAACATCATCAACATCAGATGCTGGTGGTTGGTCGTGATCTGAATCATTAGAATCACTCTCACAAACATGATCTATAGTTAGTCGAATAGTATCACCTGGCCTCTAGGCACTCCGCACTGATTGTCTAATGAAGGGGCATGCCCTCGGTGGTGTATGCACTTGTCCAAATTGTCACATGAATCACCCATAGTAGAAAGGTCGTACAACATAGTCATGCCTCCCAGCTAGATACCTATCCCTCTACATCCTCTGTAACTATCTGGTGGGATCTGGCCATTGTAGAGTGAGTAGATAAGGTCTCCATAGGATCTCGTCCTCCTCCAACTGGTCAAATATCACCCTCCAGAAGTGTAGATCCCCATACTGCCATAGGCATCACAAAGGATAGAAAAATTCTCATGGATATCCTGTAGCTATAGCATAAGGGAATCCGACAGGCCTAGTACATGTGATATGCTCAAGGCATCACACCTGTAGAAGTGTACAATGGACCATACTGTCAATCTCTCAAAATAAAAATTGGCCACGATCATAATACAAGTGTGCTAAAATGCAACAGCCCCAAGCATAGACTGTCCTCTGCTCATGCATCCCTCATATCAAGTGTACTAGTCCTCCATCCAAGTGTGTCGCTCGTCCATCTGGATTGAGAACCGGTGCCACTGTGTGTATCATAATCCGTTTGACCATAGGAGCTCATGAATACAACAATATGGTAAGCTCGATCTATGCTCTAACTCGCTCATCATGTATAGGCCCATCTGGACAATACTGCATATCTCTCTTCTTCTCCTGGAATGACCAATCCCCCTAGAAATATACCCGCTCTCCCCAAATGGGAACTCAGAGAATGCGGTGTACATCCTTGAGAGTGACCGTCATTTCCCCGGTGGGAAGATGAAAGGTACAAGTATCAGCATCCCAACGCTTGCACAGATCCATAAGCATGGTGTCATGGTATCTCATAGGTGGCATCAAATATTCCCAATAGATACCCATTGACTGTAAATGCTCTATCTTTGCCACCGATAGTGTTGGTGCATGATCTCTCAGAAATGTGAGTTGTCTTCCCCCTAGCTACTGTTGCGACTAGGCGGGGACCTATCAAAATCATAACAAAATGCTCTAAATTTCATCTAAATTCTTCAATTTTCACATATTTCATCATGCAAGTGCGCTAAGATCAATCTAGTGTGCTTTTCTAATGGCCCTAGACACTTTAGAACCCTTTTAGGACATTTCACAAAGAAACGAGACACTTTGCGAAGAAACAGGACACTTCGCGAAGAAATGAGACACTTTGTGAACAAATGGGACACTTTGCGAAAAAAGGGGACACTTTGCGAACTTTTTTTCCAAGACCCTAAATTAACCTATCCATGCATTAAAATCATTAAATTATTATAAAATTAGAAGGAAAAATTTGCAGAAATGACTCACCTCATGATACAGCTTGTCGCGTGCCACCTGCTCACGAAGATCATCCAACCACGAAGGTGTGTAATCCCATCTGCTTGGCATTTTATTCTCTCACTCGTCACTCTTAAGCTACAAGAAGGTAAAATGAATATTAAGTGACACATTATCCATTTTCACCTCTTTTTACTCTTATGCATTAACCTAGGGTTATCTTATCTTAAAAGTTCATAAAGTCTATATTCTTCAAATCAGCATAACGGGAGCTAGGGTAATCCGTTTTCAACACCATTTGATGCATTGGACTTGTGATTCCGCACCCGATATCCTCATTTTTCTATTGTCATGAGGCATGGTACTTGGAAATTCCCTACGATATGATGTTTCTTATTCAACGTGGCTAGATTGCTACCTTGATTCCACCTCTGTAAAGCAATCAAAATTAAGGGGGGGCATACATCTACCCTCGAATTGGATTCCTAAGAGTTAGATAAAAGGATTTTTGGGCAACTAACAAATGTGTGTTGCAGGATGCGGTTCCTAATGTTGTGGTTTTGCAGAAAACTACATTGGGGGCTTCGTTCTCCCATCTTTTGAATGAGTAACCTTTTATGTAATAAAATGTATTGTTTAGAGTCATTTAGCTTACATATGCACATAGAGTCATATGGGCACTAAAGTGGGGGCTAAATATGCCGTAGAAAATTGGACCCTCTTGAGAAAAGAGACAATTTCACGCATAATTAGATCCACTTTTGAGTTCCTTCACATCATTTATCCTTCAAAACAACATTTATAAGCCCCTAAGACCCATTATTTTTGATCTAGAGGCCCATTTTACCCGAGAAATCACATAAAACCCTACAAACAACACTTAATTATTTCATACCCTAAAAACCCACCTTCAAAAATCAGTAGTGGGACCCATTCGCCACATTGGGTGAATGAGTCCCCTCTGGTGGGACCCATTCACCAAGGGTGGCGAATGAGTTCCTTTTGAGGAAAAAATCAATTTTGAGCAGGAATTTGATTAATTTAACTTGAATTTCAGGTGAATGTCAGCCTCTTAGGTCTAATAATGGGAAAATAAGGTGTTGTTGCTTATAAATACTCATTTTAAGTCATTTTACACCTTTTTAATCATTTTTCAAAAGCAATTTCAAAAGTCAAGTCTTCTACCACAAGTCTCATTAGCAAAAGTTGAAGTTTTAGGGCAACAAACTAGGGTTTTTGCAGGTCTTGAAGCTCATTTCAAGATTCAACATTGCAAAGGGTTGATGATGGATGTCTATTGTGAATCGTGAAGAAATCTAGGGTGAGGAAGTGCAACTAGCCACCAAATCACACCTAAGGACTTGGTTTCATATTGATTCCATCTTCCATTTTCACTCTATCTTCAGATTAAGGTTTGCATTGTGTTTGTTTGTCATTTGCATGCTATTTCATTTCCATTTTTTATATGTTGTAAGGTTTCTAGGGTTGAGATCTTGCATCATCTGGATCATTCTTGCATTTCTTATTCTAGAACAATAGAATAGGGCTTTTGTCATATTTTAGATCTTCCTAGTCTTTAACACATATAAGGCTAGGGTTTTATGCTAATTTTTCTCCATTCAAGGTTTAATTACCCAACTAGGGGTTTGACCAAGGAAAACCCCCCATTAGAAAAACAATTTTAAGATGTTTTGTAGGAATTTTCTGAGATCTCGAATTGGGTTTCCGTCAGAAATTGTTGTACAGGTGTCAAGGTGCAGAACAAAGATTTGAAGTTTAAGAAATTTAAAAGTGGACTGATTTTCCATGCATGGCGAATGAGTCCCTCTTGAGGTGCAGATTTGATTCAGATGCATATCTTGGTTCCCGGTTGACAAAAAATAGATTATGTGTAGAAAAAGTCCTGACTTGGGACTGATTTTCCCAGGGTGGTGAATGAGTCCCAGTCAACTCAAATCTAGACTTCATCAATTTTCTAGATTGTTTTCCAATCTTCTTCTATTTTTCAGGTGCAACCATTCTAAAAAACAACTTTCTGTTTAGTTTAATTTACATTTTTGTTCATTCTTTTAAGCTTTTTGCAAACAACACTATGTTTTCAAACATATCATAAATCATAGATTTTGCATTCATTATCACTTATTTAGATCACTTAATTGCATTTAGTTCATTTCATTTAGCTTAGATAACATCATATATAACATAATTTGAATGAACCCCTTAGCATTTTTGGCCCTACCTCTCTCCTTTTAGGTGAAAAACCCTAGAAGAGTTAGAGAAGTGCATTGGTGCCAAAAATATATGGTTCAGTTGGTTGGAATGTTTTCATAAAATTATTTATTTGGTAGACTGTTATTATGTCCCTATCCTTGACTTTCTAATTTCAACTTCATTGACTCTTCTTCCTATTTAATTTTAGCTTCCATCATTTCTCTAAGAGTCATGTGTAATATGGTGATTATCTGTGAATATGTAACCTCACCATGTTCTTTTGTATTGTGTAACATTCATGTTGAATAAATTAATTTGTTCAAAAGTTCTTGGAAATCCCATAATTCTCATACCATGTGAGGGCCTCTCTTAAACCAACATTAGAGTCACATTATTTTAATCTCAATTGTATGGATATGTGAGGCCTACTATTTGATACACCTTAATTGGCGATATTTTGATCTAGGTACTTTTGATACTATGAGTGTATTAGATTATTTTGGATGATCGCAAACATTGGATGTCATGTTGATTTCCTTTCTATGATGTTATGATTATTATATGCACGTTAGGCTTTCTTATTTGATATGCTCATGTGGATTTGATTATCATGGTAGTTATGGATAAGTGGTTATGATATAATTGATAAGAGGTGAAAATTGAATTCGGTGAATATGTGATTTATTTATAACAACATCATGGCTAGTCATGAACCGATAAAATATGTTAAATTCTAGAAAGAGAATCATTATAGATATTGATATTTCAAAGTTATCAACTTCAGGATCTGAATGTGTTATATATATATACACATACATATGGATTGTTGAGTTAATTATCATTGGATATATTGACATGTGCAAATTGAGTGTACAGGTACATGCCCATGACCAATGGGATTGGAGGTAACCAAGGGTACCCGATTGTATTAGCCAAGTGAAACCCACTATTGGTCCATTCATAGCCTCTTTGTGTTGTATTTTATTTTGTGATTAAAAAGATTTAATGTTGAATCTTGTGACTATGTTTTTAAAGTTATTTAAACTTTTGATGAGGGTTTTGGGGCATTTTGGAAATTTTAAATTATTAAATCTCAATTTCAATTTCTTTTTGAGGGTTTAAAAATGTTGAATTAGTCCTTAAATTGGGTTAATTGATCCTTAATTAACCCCTAGGATGGTTACCTATTGGTTAGGGGTCAAATCAAGCCCATAAATTTTGAAAATTACATGTTGTGACCCTTCTTAATTGGCCATTAAGAAGGGTGACGGATTTTGGGAATGGGATTGGAGTGTTGGCTCCAAAATCTCATTTATGAGATTTGAATGCTTTGTTGAGTGTTGAACACTCTTTGACCTTTCACTTCCCCAAGAGTTCTCACACATGTGTGAGAACTTGTGGAGAGGTGTGTCCATGGGAGTGAATAGGAGATTGACATGTGCCACTCTCTCCTTCAAGGGTTTCTAACCCTTGACTCCTATTTCAATCCTTTAGAAAGCAAAAGGAAGGGCTCTCTTTTTGGCTTTTGGCTTGGAATACTTTGGAAGGGAAAATTTGGTTTAGGCTTGGAGAAGTAGAAGATAGGAGTTCATCTTCAACTTACCTTCATTTTGACTTTGGATTTGAGGTAGGTTTTACTTTACTTGTATGCATGTTTCTTTTTTTTATCCTTTGTGTATGGAAGTGTAAGAAGAGTGTTTATGTGGATTGCTTGTTCATTTTATGTACCTTTGCATTTTTATGTGTTGGGTTGGGGTTGTATAGGATAAACTCACCCAATGTGGGAAAAATATCCTTGTGGGGGATAGGAATGAGTAGGAACCTCTATGGGGAGATTGTTCCTCCTTTGAGAAGGAGAGGCAAAAAAAAGAGGGTATGAGTACCCAAATTTGTTTCATGTTAATATGGTGTATTGAGAGATTGTTGTATGGAGGTGTATGATATGAAGAGTTTTGATGAATGGGTAGATTGAAGAAGAAGAAGAAAAAAATTATGTTGTTTGGTTATTTATTTTTGCTAATAAATCTCCCCATATAGTAGTGATGCCCACTTCTATCCCCATTGTTGGATTCTTGGAGAATCCCTATGTAAATGTGAAATCTTGGTTGGGAGTAATTGGTTTGAGTGTTGTGGTTTGGAATGACTTATTTGTTTTTATGTTGTGTGTACCCGGTAGCTTGGTTACCTCCTAGCTTGGGGGTGGTTGGTTTTCCAACCCAAGGTTGGGAGGTGAGCACACCCTATTGGCCATGGAAAGAAGTTTTTTGTGTCTTCTTGCAGGTGTTTGAGAGCTAGTAGTTGAAAATAGTTGTGTTCTCCTTACAAAGAAAAAAAAAGAAAAAGAAAAAAAGGGGCTAATATTATCCTTTCAAATGTAATATGTTGTCGATGAATGTTTAAGTTTGAAAGGATATCAAAGAGAAATGTGTAATTGAATGCAAATATGAAACTATGTATGATGTTTATCTTCTAAAAAGAAACAAAATTAATACTATCTAGGTTGCTAGGAAACGTAGCTCCATGTTTTGTTTTGTTTTTTTTAAAAGAAAATAATTTGAAGTTATATTAGAGAACTTTGTATGTGGTAGATTGTAATGGTGAAAACTAAGTACTGCTAGTGTGAGAATTTTTTGCTTGACTAAAGTGGAAACTATTGTTTGAAGATGACTGCGATTGTATTTTATTATGTCCAAGAATACAATAAATATGTTAAGTGGGAACAAATCATATTAGTCAGTTTATCCAAAGACATAATGTTGAGATTGGTAAAATTTTGTGATAAATGGTAGTTTTTACTCTGCCAGTTCAACAATGAAAGAAGAATAAAATAAGATAAAATAACATGTACATTTTTATCTGTTTATGATTTCATGCATTCCTATAGCTTCTATTTTTACAAAGTGCAATAAAGTAGTTAAAATGCTTACTGTTGGTAAGGAAATATTGTGACTTGTCGTATGTGTTACCCTACTATATGTTAAATGATTAATTTATTTCAGTGTTGAAATTGTTGAATAATATATGGTTATTCTGCTACATAGAGTAGCAGAGAGTAGAAAAAAAACTTGTTTGGAGTTGTTTACTTGTATTAGATATCTCTTGGAGATTCACTGAATTATAGATTAAGTTTTGGAAACAAAGTGATATACCAAACTATAACATATTAATTTGAGAGTGTATTTTCATAGCTATGATTAGATTGATCCCCTTGATTCATAATTATAAATCTACAAATCTGAACTGAACCATCGAACATGCCTCTCCTTAACGAACCTTGTATTCAGTAGACCTACGTAGCCCTCCTCTCACCTCCGATTGAGGTTTACTAGTAAATATATATATGCTTGTAAAAATGTTAAATAATCAAATAGCAACAAAAAAAAAGAGAAGCAAAGTCCCTTTTCATTGTGGTTATGTCAACACGAAATTGATCAATTTCAAGTAATGACTTTTACTACAACTTTCATTTTATTTTTTTGGGAGCTGCAGTCAAGAGGTTGCGGTCCTCTATCTATTGCCAGTATAAATAAATAAATAGATAAATAAATAAATAAGCTCCAAATTCCCCGTCTAAACTTATACTTGTAACCTCACCTTACTAGCTTCACTGCAATGCACAAAGAGGGGCGATTCATACTCGGCTACCAATCACCCTGTAAAGCTACTATTCAAACACCACATAAAAAAATCAAATGGCCAAAGTTTAGGCATGCCATTATATATCTGCACACTATATTTATATTTAATTATCTCACTGCATAGCTTGGGGTAGGTGTACCAACCACAATCCACTGTGAGATCTTATGCTGGAAAAATAATTAGTTGCTAGCTGGAAAATCTACATGCTAGTAATATTGACTGTAATAACTTACTTCAATGGCCAATATAGGAGATAAATTATTATACTGTGTGCAACTATGTTGAACGCTAGTCTGAGTAATTGTTCACTTCCATCTAACGTTTAATCAATCAAACACCTTGGTCAAAAAGCATTATCATTCTATTAATTGCTATCTATAAAATCTGTCCTTGGTTGTATAGTAAATGTTGGTTAAAAAGATAACAAAATATTGCTATGGATTGAACAAAATTTAGCGAAGATACATTTATGCTTCGATTAATTTAACAAAGATAAATTTATACTTCATAAAGTGAATAGGGTCAATGATAGTTTTAACTTAATACTAATCTCCCTGGCTATGTCAGTAGTGTTAACAGAAATCATTAAATCCAAATTCTACTGCCACAACAGTTATTACTAATATTTATATCTTCAATACTAATATTTGCATCATAAACTACTCATAAATGGCATAACTGTAATAATGGAAGCATTGGAAATATATCCTTCAAACATTCACACTTAAAATTTTCTGAGGAAATGAGCTTAACGATTTATTCTCATGGATGAGAATAGTTCCTTTAAAAAAAATTGATAGCATTTAATGTATAATCTTGATAGCCTTCCAAGGAATAATACAAGAAAAAAAAGGTATTAAGTTTGTTTCAAGAAAAAACCAACTAAAAGGAAGGAGTAGTTGCTTGTACCATCTCTAAAGCAAAAATGTGCCTTTTATTAGGAAGCTATGGCTTGAATAACAAATTTTCACTAAAGGGAATGTGATATAGTTTTTTTTTATGTTATTATTTGAAAACCATACTATCAACATTACCTTTTAATTTAAAAATACTCTAATGGAGTTGTTGGCATAAAAACTAACGCATCTGGAGTGTAAGTTGGTATGGATAGCTATGCACACTACGTAATGAGTGCTTTTCAAATTAGGAGGGGAAGCTCCCTCGTAGTGCTGAAATGCGTGGAAAAGAAAAGTAAACTAAATCCTATCTTTTTGTTCTCAGCTGGAAGAGGCACAAGGTTAAGAAAAACCACGAACGTTGCAGCTAAGAATTTTTTGGTTTCGTAGATCACTAACTACAACTAAACTAAAGCTTTTAATATATCCAATCTCCTCAAGTAAACATAGCATGAGCAAATGGAGCAGGAATGCATTTACGATAAAATTTAGGTACAGATTCACAACGTGAAGGAAAGGTGGCACAACTATTTGCTTGGCTAGGAAGAAGTTTATTAGAAACAAAAGATATATGATAAAATGGGTACAGATTCACAACATGAAGGCGAGGTGGCACAACTATTTGCTTGGCTGAATAGGTTTATTAACACACACATCAAACGATAATCTTTAAGTACAAATTTGTAACATGAGGGAAAGGTGGCACAATGATTCACTCATCTGAATAGGCTTATTAAGAAAAAACAAAGAATAGCCAACTAGGACAACAAATTGCATAGGAGAAACACGCATACAATCCACAATCAAACTAGCCAGTATATTTAACTAAGATAGGCATTCACCACAATAATAACATGAAACCCGAGTGGCATAACAATTCATTATCATAGCAAAAACTCGTGAACAAATACAAAATTAGCAATATTACAGGTAAGGTGGGCACAACATATATTACTCTCTCGTGCAAAAGTTAATTACAAATGAGAAAAAAAATCTTATTTATAGAAATAAAAAGGTGTAGGGAACCCTAAAATCACCTTGAGTCAACTACAGTCTTGCAAGCATGCAATATTTTATTGCTAAACCCTAATAAAGGAAACTATAAAGTTAACTAGAAAGCTACCATCAGTTAACAAGACATCTAATCTAAATGGACATGTGCAAGCATGCACGTCCTTATTGAAAGAAAGTTAATTGGAAAACTACCACCAGTTAACGAAAACCCTAAATGAAAACTCCAACTGTACAAATATGTTTCCAAGACAGACATGCATGAGATGTGGAACAATGAGTTAACTCAGAAAGAAGCATCGAGTTAACTGTTGTGTCTGATGTCTATCCTAAAAGGTGGAACTTGGAGTTCACTGGCCATGATCTTTAGCAAGTAACCCCTCCATGAGGTTAGTGAATGCATCACTGTCTGGAGCACTGATACTTTGTTGTAGCACACTATGTCTTCGTAGCATCTCCTCATCACCTGTGATATGTATTTGAAGCTCTCCTCTACTCTTGATCGCCTCATCAAATAATGCTGACATGACTGTAAGTTGCTCTAACTTACAACCAACATAATCCCCATTGAAAATGCTATGGATGAGTGTTTGCAACTCTAATTGTACATCAGTAAGCTCGACATACTCACCACCCTCACGCTGATACCAGCATGGAACTTGAGACATGAAGGTTCTCACATAGCGAAGTGCACTAGTTACGTGCTCTTTGCTCTTAGCCAACTCTGAAGTCAGTGTATCCTATATTTTTGGCTTGAAGATCAACTATGTACTCCAAGTAAAAATAGCCTCTTTGTCTTCTTCATCGGTGACTGGGTCGTAAGCCATCCTCAGGTGAGAGATCATAATTTCATCTTTGGGCTTCTCAACCGCTAAGTCTCACTCCTCATCCTGGATGTGTAGATGGAGTTCACAAGAATTGTACCTCAACTGATATAGCTTTGAAGGTACAAAAGAGCCTCGAGTGATGAACTCCTCCTCCCATTCAACCAAGAACTTCCCATATACAACTAGTTGATTAAGTTGATTCTGCTCTGTTGGTGGCTCTAGCATCTAAGGGAATGAGGCACTAATGTTTTCTGTTCTATGCACAAGGTTAGAGATATACTGATGAAGCTATTGGATTTCAGCCTTGAGGGCTACCTTGTATTCTTCGTCTTTCATCATTCTATCCTTTGTGCTATATGTTGCAACCTATAGGAGATCAACCTTTGTTTGGTAAGCACTTCTACCAAGGTTGACTTTGATTACTTTGAAGTCTTGAACTTCTACTTCATTCAGGCTCTTATCCTTTGGAGGTGTAGCAGTCTCTACGATTATCTCCTTGTTAGCATTCCTCTCTACATGAACCTATTTCTTGATCCTCTTGTCTAGTACAACCTAGTAGACATGATCAAAATCTAAATGATCAAGTACATAAGATGGTTGCCTCCTCTTCCTACCCAACTTATTCTCAAGCCAAGACAAGTCTCGACTAATCTCACTGGAAGGGTCTATGCTAGTCATAAGAGGCTCTGATAAGTGTGAATGTGTAGAGGTATCACTACGAGGTGGCGAGTCTAAGTACAAATCAATGTGAAATGGAACTGGAGACTGTTGTGGTGTAGGTGATGGCATGTGAGGCTAAACCTCAGGTTTTGGTGTGCTCTGAATTGTATTTCTAGCTAGCTCCACATGTGTTTCTGTAACAAGTTCCTTCCCTTTTGAGTTGTTAGGTGCTTTGTTCTTCTTAGGAGGGTTAATCCTCTTCTTTTTCTTAGGGTTAGATGAGGATGGCAGTGAAACATCCACCGATGGTGGCTATGTTCTTGGCATGACTTCCCTCCTGGTCTTCTTGCTATCAAGGTAGAGTATGTTGTTTTGAATAACTCTACCCGATCTCTCCTCAACAGATGAATACTCTTTGGAAAACCAATCAACAATAGGAAGTGGTTGTGTATCAACCTATTCTCTGAAAAATTGAGGAAGTGCATCCCCATTGTCATTTGACAATCCTCCCACATCATCTGACATGAAGACATAAATTTGTGTGAGAGAGAACCTGCTATAGCTACGTTGACACACCTCAAAGTCATCTTCACAGTTGACCCAATAATCCTCCATTGTAGGCTTGTGGTAAGGGCGACCACCAAGGTGTGTTGAATAGTGCCCCAAGGGTCATAAGTGCGTGCATCAACAAGGTACTTTAGTTTGTATTTCTCCAACTCCTGTCCTATAGCCTTGGTGTCAACTGCTTTTCTACACTAATATATTCCCATCTGAAATGGAAAGTTGGCAGCTAGTTTATGCTTGTGGCGCAAACGTAGGTGAACATCATATAATTGCCTCAGAAACTCCATGAAAACTATTCTATCAGAAGGATAGCGAGGTAGCATAGCTGGATTTCCTGTTTATCCATACATGCAGATGTAGGTGTATGTAGGGAACTAAATGAACCAGTTCGCCTAATCAACAATTGTTTCTCTAGCAACCACTGAGATACGAAGATGCAATTCCCAGTCTAGGTTTCTCACAGTGTCCATCAAGAAAGCCTCTTTTACACAGTTGAAATTTTGCTCGGACTTCATGAACTCAAGCTAATTATAGTATTGGTAAAATTTCTAAACACTGAGAATACCCACTGTGTTCAAACCTCTAAACTGACCCTGATAAGCAGTCAAGTATACGAGATAGGAACACATGTGAAAATGGTGGGAAACTAGGAAACCAGTAATTTGCTTGTGTAGGATGTCACTGATAAGAGAGGCCCAGTCATAATGCTCTCACCTAGAGATGATATGTGCAATGATGTAGTACATCCAGGACTAGAATTTGTTTGCATCTGCATGACCAGAAACGCGATTGAGAAGAGTGATCAAAATCGCATACTCATCCTTGTATTCCCCGCGACCCACATTACTTGGAAATTTGTTTTTCCTTTGTTTCAACAACCTCTCTGCCATCTTGTTCTAACACATGTCCTTATCGTCATTGAATTCTCTTTCACATTGGTCCATGGTTATGACCAAACTATTCGGATGTTGAGGAATACCAAAACATCTTTCAATGTCCTGGGGCTTGAGACCACAAATCACCCATCCATCGTGACAAGCCTAGTTTTTGGTCCAATTTTGGGTAGAATCTATATTTTATTTGTTGGCATTTGTCATGGAATTTGATGTTAAATGTTGATATTTTCATAATGTTTCCCTCAAACCATAGACATTGGGCTTAATCCTATCTCTGCAAGTTTTAATGACATTGACATATTATGCGGATTATCTATATTGATTTTGCATGTGGTTAATGAATGTTCCTTAAGGTGGTTATAGATGTGCAGTTATTGTGCCTAATGAAATTTCCATGTAGATTTAATTTAAAGATGCTAATTTGAGGAAGACACCGCCAGCTAAGCATGCACCATAATGTCCAACAAAGGAATCGCTCAAGGTCAAAGGAGGTTGACGGAGAAAGATTTCTCATGCAATAGAATGTAACTGCCTTGTAGTGGAATTTAATGATTGAGCATGCGTGGGTGTTATTGTTGTGCTATATCTACATTTGGACCTACATGTCTATCCAAATTCCATGCACGTGTAACTTCCATCGCTCTATTTTCTCTGTTTTCCCTAAATGGCATCCTCCCAGTCATGGAGTTGACTGCCTTGTTTAGCTAATAGTATAAATAAAGATCTGATGCTCCTTCCTCAGGAGGTTGCATGATTTGATATTGTACTTCCACTCTCAAGTTTTTCAGTAATATAGATACATTACTCTTTTGTACTCATGATTTATAGTGAATAAAATAAAGTTCTGAGTTTGAGCATCTGAGTTCTCATTAGTTTTAGAGATACTTATCCAAGGGGGCCCACTTGGTGAGTAATCTATCTTCTTAGTTTAGTATTAGTTTATTATTACTTACTATTTAGTAATTATTTAGAAATCTAGCACCGACTATTCCTGCAGGCACTAGAATTCCATTCTGTGACTATTCCTGCAACCAAAGTAGATAGAGTAGTGCCCTGTTTGTTGCTCATATTTTCATTCATGTTATTCATTTTAGTTTGATGTAGTTGTTGATTGATGATTGGTATTTATGGCATTCCTTCTAAGAAATTTACTTTCAGCATTGTGTGTTCCTTAGTTGTAGAATGAAATGGCTCCTTTGAGTTCCTAGTGCACATACTGTGCTGATCCATTTCAAGTTCATGTCCCTGGGTTGACAAGTTAAATGCACCTTCATGATGATTGAAATAGCTATTCAGGTTAGATTTCTAATCTATGAATTATGGCTGTAAGGGCTTAGTTATTAAATCATTGTAGGATGCCAAAATTTTTGGCACCGTTGTCAGGGATGGTGTGAAACTAGGGAGTATTTTAGAGTCATTGGTAGTTTTTCTTGATGTAATGTTTCTGAAAGTTGTTCTTAGTATATCCTCATTTAGGAAGTAATGACCCCCCTTATTCTTTACCAATTATTTGTGTTAGCTGACTAATAGTGAGTGATACCACATGCATAGAGGAAGGAGAAGGGATGCTTATGGGAGATCCCTTCCTAACAATCCTAATCCATTATAGCTAGTTGAATATCATAACCTACCAAGAGAAGAAGAAGAAGATCCACACCCATTTGTTGATGCATTTCCTGATCTGACTAGCTTTGAAGTCTCCTATGAAGATCAAAATCAGCTTGAGAACCCCTTTGCTTTGGAACTACATCAAGCAGGCATGGGTGATGCAAATAGGAACATACCTAACCAACCACTTTTTCCTTTCCCCATTGCCCACCTGAATGAGATTGACAACATCAAGAACATCCCTGCCTCAACACTCCCCAAGTTTTATGGACTTGTCACAGAAGATCTTGATACCTTTTTGTTTGAGTTTGACATACTTTGCAAGAGTTATGATTATAATACTGATGCCCATAGGCTTAAGCTATTTCCTACCACTCTGAAAGAGGCTGCATTAAGATGGTTCATGAGCCTAGGCAGAGATATTATGGAAAATTGGGAAGATAAGAAGACAAAATTTCTTCAGAAATACAAGGAATATTGCAGGGGCAGCGACATGAGAGGAGGTGACATTTTCAGGATGCAGCAAAAGGAAGATGAGAGCCTGGAATATTACATTGCAAGGTTTCTGTTTTTCCTACAAAAATATCCACACCATACACTTAATGAAGACTCACAAAAGTTGCTTTTCTTGAGAGGAATAAATGATAGCTGCACTGATGCCTTGGATCTCATGGGAGGAAAATATATCTCCCAAGTTCCTTGGGAAGATATCAAGAAAATATGCCAGAACTACTCTAGGGAAGCTTCAAAGAAAGGGAGAGCTTACCAATCTTCCATGGGTAAGTCAACTACTAGTGGAGTTTCAAGAATGGAGATTACTCATTTGTTGGAAGACTTCAAGCAAGACATTATAAATAATCTAGCTACTCAGCTATATACACTTCAGGCCAAGAAGAAGTAAGAGGATGCAAAGGCAATGTTGACAGAGTATTTCCCCCATTGTAGACAAAAGAAGAAGGACTGTAAATGTAAGATGGTAGCTAATTTTGAAAGCAAGCAAATTCCACCTAAGTTTAAGCCAATCCAAATTGAGGAAGACGAAGTCTACCATGTTGCACAAAGTAAGCCTTGGGTTCCAAGACAAGGTATTCCACTGGATCCACTATCCTATGCTCAGCCAAATTTTAATTCCTATTTATCTGGTAACCAATGACAACCCCCATATCCATCCAGTTATGGAGGATATCCACCATAGCCTTGGAGTAACCCTCCAAATGCTTGGCCCAGACATCAGAGTTCTCCACCCCAATGGTAGAAACCTCAAGGGCATTGGCAACAATTTCAAGGGCACTGGCAGCCACCTCCAGGAAATTTGCAGCAAACAAGTCAATGGAGAGGAGGACAACAATGGCCTATCTAGACAACCAATTACATGCAAAAACCTTCTCATCCACAACAACCTGCTATAATTCCTTCACCTACTAATCCAAGCTCAAATGTACCTAAACCTACTCAGCTACCAACTCAGGCCACACCCAATCCAAATAACAAACCACAACAGCAACCTGCATACTTTGTTGATTCAAATCAATTCCTTGCATATGTTGTGAGTGTAAGTGACATCCACTTGCGTTTAGGAACTACTCTATGAACCCCTTCCAAGCCCATTATTACTGAACTTCTTGTGGAAGAGGAAGAGGAACCTCTAAATGATCCCATTCAACCAAGTGTACCTAAAAATCTTGAGCTGGTCCAAGTCAAGGGCAGTTGCATGGAGATGGGTAGAAAATTTGTGGACACTTTCAAAAAAAGTTTTGAAAAGTCATAACGCGAATGCGCTATAACACAAGCGTGTTATAATGCACTCACGTTGTGGCTTAGTGTGCTAAGCCTGAGGCTTGGGCACAATGAGCCCATAACATGCTTGCGTTATGGCAAGTTAAAAGAAAAAAAAAGTGAAAATCTCATTCATTATTCATTTCGACTGTGTTTTTTGTTGTGCCCATGGCCAAAACCCCCATTTTTCACACTCACATTCTAGGAGGAGGAATTGTGCAAAAATCTTCACCAACGGTTGCTATTTCTTCACAAGGATGACACCACAACAATGAGGAGGTGTGAGAGGTAAGGATTGTTTTCTTTTTGTTTTGAATTTGTTAGGTTTAGGTTGTATTTGATATTTATTTTTTTGAATTTGTAGGAGTTTCAAATGAACCTGCAAACCCTCAAAATCCTCAACAAGAAGAGCAACCAAATCCTTAAGAACAAAATCCTCAACAAGAAAATCAACCTCAACAAAAACCTCCTCCACCAATCACTCAACACCCTCTTGGCACTCAAAAAAATTTAATGAGTGAAATTGAGAACAATGAAAAACAAATAGAGGATTTAATTAGTAGGTTGAGTGATCCAAATGGTTCAATCGTAGAAAGAATGACCCTAGCAAGTTCATTGAAAGATATGTCAAAAAATGTAGATTCAATTAGCAAACAAATAACTGGATGGCAAGATAGGAGGCAGGTGGTAGGGCTTATTATGCGGATAAACTATCATATAAAGATGTAAAGGATTTAAAAATTACAAAAAGGTGATTTGTGCTCATTATTCACTGACCCACACACAAATAAAAATCTTACCCTCAATGCGAAGAGGTTTCCTATTCATTGGTACCACCACCAATAGATTAGGAACTATTATTATGAGAGGTGGTACATGGTCTTTGATTAGCCATTGTGCAAAAATTGTGAATTCCCATAGTATTTTCTTAGGAAACTATACAGTGAGTTCATATTGAACAAAATCCCAAATTATTTTGATATGAGGGACTTCCAGGGGAGAGGTGAGGGGTCGGCTTAGGATAGACCCGGTGCACATCCGGATCCTACGCGGCAAGGGGGATGACCTCTCGCTAAGCCATCTCGTGAGCACATTGTTATGCCTTCTGTTGTGAAGGAGAGTGTCGACATAGAGACATTGCTGGCGATCAACACTTTGACCTAGAGTGTCATCCATCATACTAGCCCTATTATACAATGCCATCTAGGGGAGTCTTTGAGTGGTGGCCTCGAACCCATGTGTGCCAATCTTGTGGGGTGACTTGTTCATATGACCCCATCGACACTCAAGAGGCTACTATGTAGGATATGGAGATGGAGAGGGAAACTAACATTTTGCATGAGGCGTATGGAATTGATAGTCACGTAAAATTTTATGTTCATTGAATTTAATTTATTAAATTTCAATTTTGAAATGTAAGATTAACTAATTTAGTTTTATGATTTTAATAAAATTCTAGGGTCACAGTGTTGAGACTGGATACACCGGCCTTCCACATACTTATTTCTGTAGTACACCTATCGGTGGGGTATGTAACTAGTAAGCAATTATAAATTTATTACATGTTAATAACATTTTTTAATGAATGGTATTTTAATATGTGATTTTGGATGTTGAACAGGATAATATTGGAGGTTTCCAGGGAACACCTCCTAGTGCCAATGGATTTACTCAAACCTACACGCAGGTAATAGAATAAAGAGTTTAACTAATGAATTGTACTTAATAGATTTGTGTAGATTATATTCATATCATTGATTAGTTGCATTGCACATCATTCAAACTCAAATCATTACTTCACATTCCATAACTAATAACTAGATGTTGATAGATGACAAAATTTCAACTACAATATAGTTGTTTAGAAATTCAACATAAGCAGTGATGAAATTACTTCACATAGCATAAGTAATAAGTCTAGGAGCAACTTCCAATTGCATTTTCTTGTCACCTTTTTGCATTTTTACAACATTGATTGACAACTTTTGTTAAGATTCCACAACTTTACAATTTATGCCTAAAATGACTACCAAAGACCATTACAAACTCAAAAATGGCTATTTAAGCCTTATTACATCATGAAAATACCTATACAACCTCATACATTATAAGTCATGACGTGGATCGCTATTGTAGTTTTTGTGATTGAATAATTTATTGTTTTATTTTTAGATGTTGGTGGTGGAAACACCTCCAAATGTTATGAGGGCAATGGATATCAGTGTTTCATCCACTATACAATCCTCGATGGCTCTGACAGGGGAGGTATGAGGAAAATTACTAAATTTCAATTTACATTTGTTGTTATAGATGTTAGTTCTAGTGAAAAATCAAACCATTATTAATTCGTAGTTTAATTTCTATTTCAATGGTTTATATAGGGCTTGAGCACACCTCAACATGGGCGTATGAATATTTACCTCATGGAAACTGATCGTGAGATGGCGGTAAGTGATTATTTTGTTAAATATATCATTTTTTATAATGTAATTTCTATATATTAATGTCTTTACTTCTTATTGTAACAGTTAAAACTTCACCAAGAACTTAACAATAGGAGGAGCAGTAGGAGCACTCCTTGAGTACAACACAAATGAGTGACGGACTTATTGCCATCAGATCGACAAGCAAAGGGAAAAAATTTATTTACAGAGCATGGAAATAAATGAATTTTGATTCCATAGCCCTTTGTTGTATGCCTACATGGCAGTTTTGTACATATTTTGTATTGGATATATTTGACATTGGATGCCTATATGACATTCTCATAAGCCTATATGGCTATTTTGTACCTGTATTTTATACTTATATCGGCATATATTGATGTATGCGTACATGGCTATTTGGTTAATACAAATATTTTTTATCGATGGTGTCCATATTTGCATTATAAATTCATGGTTCAATAGATATATGAGTTACGTGTATTCAAGTGTATACTTTACAACTTACGTGTATACTTTGTGACTTACGTGTGTTCCAATGTATACTTTGTGACTTACGCGTTTTCATGCGTATACCTTGTATTTGTGTATATACTTTGTATTAAGTTGTGTATACTATGTATTCATGTGTATAATTCAAGGCTTATGTGTTTGTGACTACTTGTGCTTCTCTTATTCACACATGTACATGCTTGACTTATTCGTGTGTATACTTATTAATTGGTTAGCCCTAGCATTGATCATTGTTGTCCTTCATGGTTTGTCTTGAATAAATTAATTGATTGATGCTAAACAAATTTATCTAAAAGAAAAAAACACGTTTTCAATTGGTATTCCATGAAATAATTCATAAAAAGATTCCAATATATTTAATCCTTTGATTGGAACAACTCAATTAAGCAAATGATAAATAATCTTCACAACACTTGTAAAATATAATATTCAGACTAGATGAAGTAGTCAACTTCTTGACACATTATCTATGTTACTGGGTTCTTCTATTTTAGCCCTGGTTTTGCTCCTGGTTCACTCTTGGTGTAGGTCCTAGTTTAGTTCGCTTGTGGGTTTGACCAGGGCCCTTCATTTTTGGGTCTGGTTCGCCCAGGTAGAACCCAAGAGAACCCGAGAAAAACCCAGATAGAACCCAGGTGAACCAAGACAGAACCCGCATGCCTAGGCATCCAAAATGTGTTTTTTTGGACATTTTTTTAATGTTTTATGGAGTTTTACTTTGACCCACACCCAAGGGTACCCTCAAAGTGACCTCTAAATCACTTCAAATATCTTAACTACCTCATTCTTATTCATTTTTTTTTAAAACAAGCATTTTCATTCTAAGAGGTTGAGCTTTCATTTTTGCTTTCTAGATTGAAAGTGGATTGTGACACAACTTTCTTTTTTCAAAAATTGTTCTGCATCATTGAACTAAGAATTTATCACACATCTGTAGAGAAATAGAGGAATACTACAAACTAAAACACATTAAACTTCTGTTCTCACTGACTTGATGTACTCTCCAACATCTCTCTTCTCTCATGTGAAGAGTTAGAATTTCTTGGCCATGCCTTTGCATCATTCAAGAAGTTTTTCTCTTTTTGACAATGTTAAAAGCATGGCTGCATACAAATTAGGAAAACTAATTTTCCTTTTAGATTAGCAATGCATGGAAGTTTCAAAAAGTATCCTTTATATTACAAAAAGATATGTGTTTATACACTTCAATTATGCAGTCACCCTTTGGTTCTTTTAAAGAAAAATCTACCTATGCCACTATTACACTGCACAGGTAAACCGGATTTTTTATTATGGAGCTATATTAAGGTACCACTCTCAAGAACAATGTAACAATGATACAAAATAATGTTTGAGACTACAAGAAGACATCAAAATGGCTAGTGTACTAAAAAAATTCTTATGATTTCTGAAGAACGTTGATAACTCTACTCAGCTGGCTTCTTTTTTCAAAATCATACAAATTGAACCCTAGCATCAATAGATTCTGTATATCAAGCTACCACAATTCAAGTTTCAACAATGAATATTTATCATGCATGTTTTAAATGACATTCAATTTTATGGTGGTTTTGTTGTTTATATGATGTTATGTGATATTCTAATCCCAATTCATGCTTCTAGGTTGCATACATATATATTGTTTTTACATGTTTTTTGTACCAATGAACCCAAAATGAACCGAACCCCCGAACCCGAACCTCATACAACCTCAAAACCTCTTCCAACAATCTTCATTCTACCTGCACAAACTTAATTGACCACCAAATTATGCTGCCCCCTGACTTTACACACTTTTACTCCCTCAAACCTCTCTTTTTCATTCAAAACCCTTGTTTTCCCAACTAGGGCATCATGCCATAAAATAATTTTGACCTCTCCTATCCTTGTAGAACTTTTGAACACATAACACTCCACAACCTTGCCCTATTTCCAACCTATTCTAACTTATTTTCAAGCAATTTCTTCTTTTCACCTCTTTTAAGGGGCCTCAATTCTAAATTTTCAACAGGGGTAGCATAAGTAATCTCTTCCAATGCCTTTACCAATGCTATTTTCTTATTAATACTCCCTATCCTACTTACATCAGCCCCATATCACCGAGACACAACCTGAACAATAGGTGGAATGGCCTATTTCAACATATTACATTCAAACCCTTCTATGAGCAAGTTTAGACCTGTTTCAAAAATCTACTTCTAAGTTGCTTGGAACTTAATAGAATTCCACAAGAATGGATTCTAATCAAAGCTAAAACCATTCTACAAGAATGGATTCTAATCAACCATCATACATATGTTTCTCTTTTCAATTTTTTTGCATGCCATCATAAGGGATCAAGCTAGTTGAACGTAGCTCGAACCAATTCTGTGTGTTTGGGTGTGAAAGAGGACCATTCCTAGCGTAAACGTACCTATCAAGACGCATTCGAGCAATTTTTTTGGTCATACGAATTGCAAAATGAAAGTTGCACCACTTTGCAACTTTACACTGCTTGCATTTGACACTTTTCCCATCAAGTGAAAACTGGACACCACAGGAAAAAAACTTTGAGATAACAAAAAATGAGAGAGGTTATTTTAGAGGGGCCCAACATGATCCCGTAGGCTCAAATGAAGAGTTCATAAGAATCATGGTTTTCGAGTAGTAGTTCGTCAAATATTTCTTCCCTTTTTCAGTTTGGACCCTTAAGGGATCGATCCGATTGAACGTAGCTCAGAGCGATTCCACATGTTTAAGTGCAAAATAGGATCATGTATAGTGTAAACGTACCCATTTGAATGCATTGGAACAATCTGTTTGGTCACACGAGTTGCAAAACAAAAGTTGCACCACTTTGCAACTTTCAACTACTTGCATTTGACAACTTTTCCCCAAAGTGAAAATTCGCCACCACAGGAAAATTCCTCTGTGATAGAAAAAAATGAGAGAGGTTATTATAGAGGAGCCCAACATGATCTCATAGGATTAGATGAGAATTTTCTAAGAATCATGGAATCCGAGTAACAACATGCTGAAGTTTACAACCATTTTGCACTTTGGACCCTTAAGGGATCGATCCAGTTGAACATAGCTCAGAGTGGTTTCGCGTGTTTGGGTGCGAAAGAGGATTATTCCTAATGTAAAAATACCTATTCAGATGTGTTGGAATAGTCTATTTGGTCACACGAGTTACAAAACGAAAGTTGCACCACTTTGACACTTTCAACTACTTGCATTTGACAACTTTTTCCCCAAGTGAAAATTTTCCACCATGGGAAAATGCCTCTGAGATAGCAAAAACTGGGAGAGGTTATTGTGGAGGGTCCCAACATGATCCCATAGGATTAGATGAGAATTTTCTAAGCATCACAGTAATGAGTAACAACATGCTGAAGTTTGCAGCCATTTTCACTTTGGACCCTTAAGGGATCGATTTGGTTGAACGTAGCTCGGAGTGATTCCGCGTGTTTGGGTGCAAAAAGGACCATGCCTAGCATAAACATACCTATTCAGATGCATTGGAATAGTCCGTTTGGTCACGCGAGTTGCAGAACGAAAGTTGCACCACTTTGCAACTTTCAACTACTTGTATTTGACAACTTTTTCCCCAAGTGAAAATTCACCACCACGTGAAAATGCCTCTGAGATAGCAAAAACAAAGAGAGATTATTGTAGAGGGGCCCAACACGATCCCATAGGATAAGACGAGAATTTTTTAAGAATCACGGTATCCGAGTAACATTGTGTTGAAGTTTGCATCCATTTTGCACTTTGGACCCTTAAGGGATTGACTTGGTTGAACATAGCTCAGAGTGATTCTGCATTTTTGGGAGCGAAAGAGGACCATTCCTAGCGTAAACATACCTATTTAGATGCATTGGAACAGTCTGTTTGGTCACACGAGTTGCAGAACGAAAGTTGAACCACTTTGTAACTTTGCATTGCTTGCATTTGACACTTTTTCCATCAAGTGAAAATTGGACACCATGGGAAAATCACTCTGAGATAACAAATATTAAGAGAGGTTATTGTAGAGGGGCCCAACATGATCTGATAGGATTAGACGAGAAGTTTCTAAGTGCCACGGTATCTGAGTAACAACATGTTGAAGTTTGCAGCCATTTTGCACTTTGGACCCTTAAGGGATCGATCCGGCTGAGTGTAGCTCAGAGCGATTCCGCGTGTTTGGGTGTGAAAGAGGACCATGCCTAGTGTAAACATACCTATTTGGACACATTGGAATAGTTTTTTTGGTCACATGAGTTGCACCACTTTGCAATTTTGCACTGCTTTCATTTGACACTTTTTCCATCAAGTAATAACCGGACACCATGGGAAAACCACTCCGAGATAACAAAAACTGATAGAGGTTATTGTAGAGGGGCCCAACATGATCTCATAGGATCATATGATAAGCTTCTAAGCATCATGGTATCTGAGTAACAACATGCTGAAGTTTGCAGCCATTTTGCACTTTGGACCCTCAAGGGATTGATCTAATTGAACATAGCTCGAAGCAATTCCACATATTTGGGTGTAAAAGAGGACCATGCCTAGCATAAACATACCTAATCAAATGTGTTGGAATAGTTTTTTTGGTCACACGAGTTGCAGAACGAAAGTTGCACCACTTTGCACTACTTGCATTTGACACTTTTTCCATCAAATGAAAATTGGACACCACGGGAAAAGCACTCTAAGATAACAAAAACTGAGAGAGGTTATTGTAGAAGGGCCCAACATGATCTCGTAGGTTCAAATTGAGATTTCATAAGCGCCATAGTTTCTGAGTAATACCCCGTCAAAGATTGCTACCCTTTTGCACTTTGGGATCTGATGTTTCCTTGAACTGTATTGTTCTGTACAGGGTGATTGTGCTGTCTTTTTGATGGAATTAGGTGGGTAGTAGACTTAACTCTGTTTTACTTTTGGTTTGGATAGATTTCAAGTGATTTTGTGCATTTTAGAGGCTAGTTACTAAGGGTCAGTCTGTATACCTTGTTTTAGGGGTTTTGAGTCTATTAAAATGTCATATTAAGCCTTTCACCCACTGTATACTTCTATAACTCGATGGAAAGGCTTAGTTAGGGTTATAAAACATGTGTCCAAAGTTTTGTGTGCAAGGGAGGTGAATAGAGGGTTTTTAGGTGATGCCCTAGATGTCAAATGGTGCATTTTTTAGTGGAAAATGGTGGTTTAGTGCTAGGGTTTGAAGAAATATTTGGGGGCAGTGATATCTCTTCAACTTTTAAGCTTGTGTAGACCTTTTTGAAGGTGTTTCAGGATTTTTTTGGCTGTGGGAAAGTTTGGAGTATGATTTTTCAATAAAACCTTGCCTAAATTGTCAAAGAAGAGGGTTTTGGCGTTTGTTATGTTAGAGGGCTTATTGATGCAATTCAAGGTGGAGGAACTCTTTTCAACATCAACTAATCAATTCTCAAACAATGAACCCAATCTTTGATCACTAAAACACCTAGTTTCTCAAAACACACTCAAAAGGCTTCTAGCCTTCAATATTCAACAAATGAATTTATCCTACTGCTAAGGCCATACAAAGGCCAACAAATCATCACTAGAGACTTACCATAGTCCTACTACAAGAGTCAAAAAAGATCCCCATAAGTTTATTTGTTCCATCATGTGGAGAACCAACAATCTGATCTGCTAAAAGGCTACTAGAATTACCCCACTTTTCCAAACAAAGTACCTTTTAAACTTCTTGTAATCACACAATCCCTTAGAAAGTTACTAATTGTGACTCAAAACATCAAATTCACTAATCATTACACCAACACAAGGCTTCTAAGGTGTTGTCCTAGCAAACCCTCCCTTTTCATGCTTAAAACTAGGGTTTTACTAGATCTACCATAAACCAAGATTTCCAAACTTTGAAATTGTTTCCAACACACCTATTTAGGTCTGCATAGACATTCTACGCTATTACCAAGCCAAATCCATCAACATTTCACTAAAACCATTCATAAAACCTCCATTTTCACATGCATTTTGCTCTACCCAGCCTTAGGGCTTCACTCAAAAACTGACCAAAATGACCTCTCAACCTTCCAAATCCCTTGTATAGTTAGATTACACTTTTCATGACCCATTCCAAAAGAAATAGTGGAAACATAAAGTGGAATGGGTCAAATCCACATTTTAGAAGACCCTCAATAAGCAAACGGTGTTAAATCAGGGGAGCAGTAGAGTACTGAAGAGAACTCACTCAATATTTTGTCTTAAAACCTCCAAAATGATGCAAACTAAAGATACTTCACACTACCACACAATGCAAAAGGTTTCAGAGCAAGAAGGACTTGTACAGGTCCGTACAAGGGAAGGAAAGTTCAGAAAACTCAACAAAATACTAAGAAAACGTTGTTTTTAGTTTTGAATTTCTTCTATCAACAAAATTACATTGTGTTCGAGCATTCAAGAGGATTTAAATAGATTTTACAAATGATTCTACATCTTTCCAATCATTCCTAAATGTTTTTTTTGTAACTAACATGACTTACTACATTATAAATCAATTGGTCTAATATGACCTTATTCAATTGACAAAACTCAAAAAACAAAACTAACTTAAGACTTCCATGAACCAAATTTTCTCAATAACCTTGGTGCCCCTGCACCAAATTTCAATATTTTAGTGAATCTCATTACAATGCCTTAGGTACTTTGTTCTCACAGATATTTTACAATGTCACTCATACATTCAAGATTATCTTATAATGTCTACATCATAGGTTCTCATTATGAGGTTAACTTCAAATGAGTAACTTGAGATTCCCTCACAAAGCTTCACACGCTCTTTTATAATGGCTTCAAATCAGAATTGAGATTTGTCAAGATCATCAAAATAAGGATGTTTCATTGCTTTTTTGGCTGAGATTCTCTTTGATGGCTCATATATCAGCATTTTTTGCAAGGAGAGACCAATCAATTTTTAGTAGTTTAGTTACAAATACAAAAAGTAAAAGAATAAAAAGAAACAACATCCAAAATGGAAATGAAATTAAAATAGATGGAAGGCACTTACAGATAAGCATGGCAGTCTCTAAACTTAGTCACTCCTGGTCATACATCTTCACTATGAGTTCCAAGATACCTATTGCACACAACACCTCTCATGAATAGAATATCTTGAAATTCGAGATGCTCTTATAATGTCTACATCGTAAGTGCTCATGATAAGGTTACTTACAGATAAGCAAATAAATTTGCATTGTTTTTTCTAGTTGAGATTCTCTTGGATGGCTCATAAATCTGCATTTTTTGCAAGGGGACACCAATCAATGTTTACCAAGTTACTTACAGATACACAAAGTAAAATAAGATGATAGTGTTGGAATCAAACAAATTAATGTGCATACAAGTATAAATTAATAAGAACCATTGTGTATATACTTACAAATTAATCCAATGAACCATCCGGGTCTACTCTACTCTTTATTGTGTCAAGTATTGCCTCATGGTTAGACTCATGGACCTTCCACAAGGTCTTGTTCAAAGGTCTACCCCCATATTTGGTCAAAAAAACATTGGATGCCACGACAAGGTTCGAGTAATGAAGAATCTTACCATGCATGTCAAAATCCTCAAACAACCATTGTTTAACACTCTTATGTGGGTACCTTCTAAGCCACGTTCCAGTAACAACAACTAAGCCTGTAGGGTATTCGATGTTTTCTCCATCTATAATGGGGGCTTCCAATTTCTTTTTGGCCTCAACACAATGACACAAGTAATAGTCTGTTCCCTCTTCATTTTCTTCATCTACAATAACTACATAAACATTCCCTGCATTGATATGTGTAGCAAATCACTTGAAATTAGTCAACATTATGAATACAGTACAAAGTTAGATAACAATATGGAATTTCAAAAACTAAGCAAGTAGATCTATTACCTGGTTGAACTAGATCTGATACGTGGTCAAAGTTGACCGATGATTGCATCTGTGTTAGTTCCAATGTCATCGGAGGGTGATACGTGTGAAGTGGGCTAAGATAACTTGTCAACCATTTGTCAACCCACTCCCCTGACTCACAATCATTCTAGGCTTGCATTGTACATGAAGAACAAAAGCATTCCATCTTACGTGTATCGATACTCCATGAACCTACATTTGAGCTAAGGAAAGAGTGTATCTCACTCGATCTTGTTAGTGTACAACAATCCTCATATGGTGCAATGTTAGTATCATCCATCAACCAAAATAACAAACAATGATCAACATGGAATATGCAAAATAAAAAAAATGAAAGGAAGCCATAATAGAATGAAAGAAAATGTGTAAATACTTCATAATACCTAAAAAACCAGAGTTTCAAATGGAGGAGTTCAACCCAATTATGCATCCTTAGCTTCTTCTTTCTTCAAACTCCTCAACAATTTGACTTTTTCAAAAGCTTGTTCCCCTCCAAACTTCAAGTGTATATCAGTTTTCAATGGAATTCAAGCTTTAATTGATATTATATGTCTTTCAACATGAAAAATATGCTATTTCATGCAAAGGTGATATAAAGATCATGAAAAAGGTGGTGGAATGTGAATAATATGCATGCACACTTGATAACATCATCAAAAAGCTACTTTTTGTCGAAGCACGCTCAGAACCAGGAGAATATGCAGAATATGTAGAATATGGGCCTTGAGATCATGGGTATATTGAGTTTTTTTACCATTTTTAGTGCAACACAAAATGCGCTCGCATTATAATGCAAGTGCATTATTTCTTCCTAAAATGACCATATCTCTACTTCAAAACGCGCTTGCATTATGTGAAAGTTGATTTTTTAATAGATTTTTTTTCTCTCTTTGTCTATACCCTATATACCCTAATTCTATCTCTCTTCCCTCTACCCTTATACCC
>VDFB02000017.1:112453224-112466477 GCA_007258455.2 Sequoia sempervirens | reverse complement strand
AAAAAACTCAATATACCCATGATCTCAAGGCCCACATTCTGCATATTCTCCTGGTTCTGAGCGTGCTTCAACAAAAAGTAGCTTTTTGATGATGTTATCAAGTGTGCATGCATATTATTCACATTACACCACCTTTTTCATGATCTTTATATCACCTTTGCATGAAATAGCATATTTTTCATGTTGAAAGACATATAATATCAATTAAAGCTTGAATTCCATTGAAAACTGATATACACTTGAAGTTTGGAGGGGAACAAGCTTTTGAAAAAGTCAAATTCTTGAGGAGTTTGAAGAAAGAAGAAGCTAAGGCTACATAATAGTGGGTTGAACTCCTCCATTTGAAGCTCTACGGTTTTTTTAGAGTATATGAAATATTTACACATTTCTTTCATTCTATTATATGGCTTCCTTTGTTTGTTGTTGCATATTCCATGTTGATCATTGTTTTATTATTTTGGTTGATGGATGATACTAACATTGCACCATATGAGATTGTTGTACACTAACGGTCGAGTGGTTTCCTCTTTCCTTAGCTCAAATGTGGTTCATGGAGTATGCGATACGTAAGATGGAATGCTTTTGTTCTTCATGTACAATGCAAGCCTAGAATGATTGTGAGTCAGGGGAGTGGGTTGACAAATGGTTGACAAGTTATCTTAGCCCACTTCACACGTATCACCCTCCGATGACATTGGAACTAACACAGATGCAATCATCGGTCAACTTTGACCACGTATCAGATCTAGTTCAACCAGGTAATAGATCTACTTGCTTAGTTTTTGAAATTCCATATTGTTATCTAACTTTGTACTGTATTCATAATGTTGACTAATTTCAAGTGATTTGCTACACATATCAATGCAGGGAATGTTTATGTAGTTATTGTAGATGAAGAAAATGAAGAGGGAACAGACTATTACTTGTGTCATTGTGTTGAGGCCAAAAAGAAATTGGAAGCCCCCATTATAGATGGAGAAAACATCGAATACCCTACAGGCTTAGTTGTTGTTACTGGAACGTGGCTTAGAAGGTACCCACATAAGAGTGTTAAACAATGGTTGTTTGAGGATTTTGACATGCATTGTAAGATTCTTCATTACTCGAACCTTGTCGTGGCATCCAATGTTTGTTTGACCAAATATGGGGGTAGACCTTTGAACAAGACCTTGTGGAAGGTCCATGAGTCTAACCATGAGGCAATACTTGACACAATAAAGAGTAGAGCAGACCCGGATGGTTCATTGGATTAATTTGTAAGTATATGCACAATGGTTCTTATTAATTTATACTTGTATGCACATTAATTTGTTTGATTCCAACACTATCATCTTATTTTACTTTGTGTATCTATAAGTAACTTGGTAAACATTGATTGGTGTCCCCTTGCAGAAAATGCAGATTTATGAGCCATCCAAGAGAATCTCAACTAGAAAAAACAATGCAAATTTATTTGTGTATCTGTAAGTAACCTTATCATGAGTACTTATGATGTAGACATTATAAGAGCATCTCGAATTTCAAGATATTATATTCATGAGAGGTGTTGTGTGCAATAGGTATCTTGGAACTCATAGTGAAGATGTATGACTAGGAGTGACTAAGTTTAGAGACTGCCATGCTTATCTGTAAGTGCCTTCCATCTATTTTAATTTCATTTCCATTTTGGATGTTTTTTCTTTTTCTTCTTTTACTTTTCATATTTGTAACTAAACTACTAAAAAATGATTGGTCTCTCCTTGCAAAAAATGCTGATATATGAGCCATCAAAGAGAATCTCAGCCAAAAAAGCAATGAAACATCCTTATTTTGATGATCTTGACAAATCTGAATTCTGATTTGAAGCCATTATAAAAGAGCATGTGAAGCTTTGCGAGGGAATCTCAAGTTACTCATTTGAAGTTAACCTCATAATGAGAACCTATGATGTAGACATTATAAGAGAATCTCGAATGTATGAGTGACATTGTAAAATATCTGTGAGAACAAAGTACCTAAGGCATTGTAATGAGATTTACTAAAATATTGAAATTTGGTGCAGGGGCACCAAGGTTATTGAGAAAATTTGGTTCATGGAAGTCTTAAGTTAGTTTTTTTTTTTGAGTTTTGTCAATTGAATAAGGTCATATTAGACCAATTGATTTATAATGTAGTAAGTCATGTTAGTTACAAAAAAAAGAGTTAGGAATGATTGGAAAGATGTAGAATCATTTGTAAAATCTATTTAAATCCTCTTGAATGCTCGAACACAATGTAATTTTGTTGATAGAAGAAATTCAAAACTAAAAATAACGTTTTCTTAGTATTTTGTTGAGTTTTTTGAACTTTCCTTCCCTTGTATGGACCTGTACAAGTCCTTCTTGCTCTGAAACGTTTTGCATTGTGTGGTAGTGTGAAGTATCTTTAGTTTGCATCATTTTGGAGGTTCTAAGAAAAAATATTGAGTGAGTTCTCTTCAGTACTCTACTGGTCCCCTGATTTAACGCCGTTTGCTTATTGAGGGTCTTCTAAAATGTGGATTTGACCCATTCCACTTTATGTTTCCACTATTTCTTGTGGAATAGGTCATGAAAAGTGTAATCTAACTGTACAAGGGATTTGGAAGGTTGAGAGGTCATTTTGGTCAGTTTTGAGTGATGCCCTAGGGCTGGGCAGAGCAAAATGCATGTGCAAATGGAGGTTTTATGAATGGTTTTAGTGAAATGTTGATGGATTTGGCTTGGTAATAGCATAGAATGTCTATGCAGACCTAAATAGGTGTGTTGGAAACAATTTCAAAGTTTGGAAATCTTGTTTTATGGTAGATCTAGTAAAACCCTAGTTTTATGCATGAAAAGGGAGGGTTTGCTAGGACAACACCTTAGAAGCCTTGTGTTGGTGTAATGATTAGTGAATTTGATGTTTTGAGTCACAATTAGTAATTGTCTAAGGGATTGTGTGATTATAAGAAGTTTAAAAGGTACTTTGTTTGGAAAAGTGGGGTAATTCTAGTAGCCTTTTAGCAAATCAGATTGTTGGTTCTCCACATGATGGAAAAAATAAACTTATGGGGATCTTTTTTGAATCTTGTAGTAGGACTGTGGTAAGTCTCTAGTGATGATTTGTTGGAATTTGTATGGCCTTAGCAGTAGGATAAATTCATTTGTTGAATATTGAAGGCTAGAAGCCTTTTGAGTGTGTTTTGAGAAACTGGGTGTTTTAGTGATCAAAGATTGGGTTCATTGTTTGAGAATTGATTAGTTGATGTTGAAAAGAGTTCCTCCACCTTGAATTGCATCAATAAGCCCTCTAACATAACAAACACCAAAACCCTCTTCTTTGACAATTTAGGCAAGGTTTTATTGAAAAATCATACTCCAAACTTTCCCACAGCCAACAAAAGCCTGAAACACCTTCAAAAAGGTCTGCACAAGCTTAAAAGTTGAAGAGATATCACTGCCCCCAAATATTTCTTCAAACCCTAGCACTAAACCACCATTTTCCACTAAAAAATGCACCATTTGACATCTAGGGCATCACCTGAAAACCCTCTATTCACCTCCCTTGCACACAAAACTTTGCACACATGCTTTATAACCCTAACTAAGCCTTTCCATTGAGTTATAGAAGTATACAGTGGGTGAAGGCTTAATATGACATTTTAATAGACTCAAAACCCCTAAAACAAGGTATACAGACTGACCCTTAGTAAATAGCTTCTAAAATGCACAAAATCACTTGAAATCTATCCAAACCAAAAGTAAAACAGAGTTAAGTCTACTACCCACCTAATTCCATCAAAAAGAGAGCATAATCACCCTGTACAGAACAATATAGTTCAAGGAAACATCAAATCCCAAAGTGCAAAAGGGTAGCAATCTTTGACGGGGAATTACTTAGAAACTATGGCACTTAAAAAATATCAATTTGAACCTACGAGATCATGTTGGGCCCTTCTACAATAACCTCTCTTAGTTTTTGTTATCTTAGAGTGCTTTTCAGGTGTCAGTTTTCATTTGATGGAAAAAGTGTCAAATGCAAAGCGGTGCAAAGTGGTGCAACTTTAGTTGCAACCATTGGTATTAAGCAGAATTCTTCAACACGCTTTATCGATTAATTTTTTAAGCTGAGCATGGTCCTCTTTCACACACCTTAAACCGTGGAATAAACCCGGCTATGTCAGGATCAGTCCTTGGTTAGAACTGCAAAATGGTAAACTTAGAAGCATGTTGTTACTTTCAGTTACCATGATGTAGAAACATCATATGATCCTGTAAGTCATTGGGCCCTCTATAATAACCTCTCTCATTTTTCATTATCTCGGAGTAGTTTTCCCATAGTGTCCAGTTTTTAGTTGATGGAAAAAGTGTCAAATAGAAGCAGTGGAAAGTTGCAAAGTGGTGCAACTTTCGTTCTACAACTCATGAGACCAAAATAACTATTAAAAGATTCGAGTGGGTGCGTTTACACTAGACATGGTCCTCTTTCACACCCAACCGCAGCCGGGAAGCACTCACGAGCTTCACGCTCAATCGGATCGATCGCAGGGGTCCCAAAGTGCAAATAGGCGCAAACTTCAACATGTTACTTTCGAATCTTGGTGGCACTTGAAAATTCTGCGTCTAATCCCTATGGATCGCGTTGGGCCACCTCTACAACCTCTCTTAATATTTTTATCTCGAGGTGATTTTTCCATGGTGTCCGGTTTTCACTTGATGGAAAAATGTCAAATGCAAGCAATGCAAAGTTAAAGAATGGTTCAACTTTATTCGCAGCTCATGTGACCAAACTAACTATTCCAACATATCTGAATAGGTATATTTACACTAGGCATGATCCTCTTTCACACCCAAACACACAGAATCACTTCAAGCTACGTTCAACCGGATCGATTCCTTTAGAGTCCAAAGTGCAAAATGGATACAAACTTCAGCTTACAAATATTTACTGGGATCTTAGTGATGCTTAAAGCTTCTCATCTTATCCTATGGGACTGCGGTGGGCCCCTCTGATAACGTCTCTTGGTTTTTTTATATCTTGAGGCATTTTCGTGGTGGTGAATTTTCTTGGGGAAAAAAGTTGTCAATACAAGTAGTTGAAAGTTGCAAAGTGGTGCAACTTTTCGTTACGCAACTCAGCGTGACCAAGCGGACTATTGTCACTCACGAATAGGTATTTTTTATGCTAGTATGGTCCTTTTGCACCCAAACAGGAATCACTCACGAGCTTCGTTAGTAGAATCGATCATAAGGGTCCAAAAGTGCAATGGTACGCAAACTTTAGCATGTTAGTACTTTCAATCTTGTGATGTAGAAAATTCTCATCTAATCCCCATGGGATCATGTTGGGACCCTCCATAATAACCTCTCCCGGTTTTAAGCTATCTTAGAGGCATTTCCCATGAATGGTAATTTTCACTTGAGGGAAAAAAGTTGCATGCAGTAGTTGAAAGTTGCAAAGTGGTGCAACTAGTTTTACCTTCGTGTGACCAAATAGACTATTACAACACATATGAATAGGTATTTTACACTAGGAATGATCCTCTTTCTCCCACCCAAACATCTTGAAATATACGACTATGTTCAGCTGGTTGATCCTTAAGGGTCGAAAGTGCAAAATGAGTTGCCAACTTTTAGCATGTTGTTACTCGGATTCCATGATTCTTAGAAACTTCTCATCTGATCCTATGAGATCGTGTTGGGCTCCTCTACAATAACCTCTCTCATTTTTTTCTATCACAGAGGAATTTTCCTGTGGTGGCGAATTTTCACTTTGGGGAAAAGTTGTCAAATGCAAGTAGTTGAAAGTTGCAAAGTGGTGCAACTTTCATTTTGCAACTCGTGTGACCAAACGGACTGTTCCAATGCATTCAAATGGGTACGTTTACACTATACATGATCCTTTTTTGCACTCAAACATGTGGAATTGCTGCGAGCTACATTCAATGGGATCGATCATAAGGTCCAAAACGAAAAGGAAGAAATCTTTGACAAACTATTACTTAGAATCATGATGCTTACAAACTCTCCATCTAATCCTACAAGATAATGTTGGGCCCCTCTACAATAACCTCTCTCAATTTTAGTTATCTCAGAGTCATTTTCCTGTGGTGTCGAGTTTTCACTTGATGGAAAAAGTGTCAAATGCAAGCGATTAATGAAGTTGCAAAGTGGTTGTTCTTTCATTTTACCGAATTCGTATGACCAAAAAAATTGCTTTCGAATGTGCATCTTGATAGGAATTTTTACGCTAGGAATGATCCTCTTTCACACCCAAACACACAGAATTAGTTCGAGCTACGTTCAACTAGCTTGATCCCTTATGATGGCATGCCAAAAAATTGAAAAGAGAAACATATGCATGATGGTTGATTAGAATCCATTCTTGTAGAATGGTTTTAGCTTTGATTAGAATCCATTCTTGTGGAATTCTATTAAGTTCCAAGCAACTTAGAAGTAGATTTATGAAATAGGTCTGAACTTGCTCATAGAAGGGTTTGAATGTAATATGTTGAAATAGGCCATTCCACCTATTGTTCAGGTTGTGTCTCGGTGATATGGGGCTGATGTAAGTAGGATAGGGAGTATTAATAAGAAAATAGCATCGGTAAAGGCATTGGAAGAGATTACTAATGCTACCCCTGTTGAAAATTCAGAATTGAAGCCCCTTAAAAGAGGTGAAAAGAAGAAATTGCTTGAAAATAAGTTAGAATAGGTTGGAAATAGGGTGAGGTTGTGGAGTGTTATGTGTTCAAAAGTTCTGCAAGGATAGGAGAGGTCAAAATTATTTTATGGCATGATGCCCTAGTTGGGAAAACAAGGGTTTTGAATTAAAAAGAGAGGTTTGAGGGAGTAAAAGTGTGTAAAGTCAGGGGGCAGCATAATTTGGTGGTCAATTAAGTTTGTGTAGGCAGAATGAAGATTGTTGGAAGAGGTTTTGAGGTTGTATGAGGTTCAGGTTTGGGGGTTCATTCATTTTGGGTTAGTTGGTACAAAAAAACATGTAAAACAATATATATATACGGCTTTGAAGCATGAATTGAGTTAGAATATCACATCCATATATAACAAAACCACAAATTGAATGTCATTAAAACATGCATGATAAACTAATGGATTGAAACTTGAATTGTGGTAACGATATACAAAGTCTATTGATGCTAAGGGTTCAATTTGTATGATTTTTTGAAAAAAAGAAACCAAGCAGTAGAGTTATCATAGTTCTTGAAAGAAATCATAAGAATTTTTTTAGTACACTAGCCATTTTGATGTCTTCTTGTAGTCTCAAACATTATTTTGTATCATTGTTACATTGTTCTTGAGAGTGGTAGCTTAATATAGCTCCATAATAAAAAAATCTGGTTTACCTGTGCAGTGTAATAGTGGCATAGGTAGATTTTTCTTTAAAAGAACCAAAGGGTGACTGCATAATTGAAGTGTATAAACACATATATTTTTGTAATATAAAGGATACTTTTTGAAACTTCCATGCATTGCTAATCTAAAAGGAAAATTATTTTTCCTAATTTGTATGTAGCCATGCTTTTGACATTGTCAAAAAGAGCAAAACTTCTTGAATGATGCAAAGGCATGGCCAAGCAATTCTAACTCTTCACATGAGAGAAGAGAGATGTTGGAGAGTACATAAAGTTAGTGAGAACAGAAGTTTAATGTGTTTTAGTTTGTAGTATTCCTCTGTTTCTCTACAGATGTGTGATAAATTCTCAGTTCAATGATGCAGAACAATTTTTGAAAAAAGAAAGTTGTGTCACAATCCGCTTTCAATCTAGCAAGCAAAAATGAAAGCTCAACCTCTTAGAATGAAAATTCTTGTTTTCAAAAAAAATGAATAAGAATGAGGTAGTTAAGATATTTGAAGTGATTTAGAGGTCACTTTGAGGGTACCCTTGGGTGTGGGTCAAAGTAAAACTCCATAAAACATTAAAAAAATGTCCAAAAAAACACATTTTGGATGCCTAGGCATGCGGGTTCTGTCTTGGTTCACCTGGGTTCTATCTGGGTTTTTCTCGGGTTCTCTTGGGTTCTACCTGGGCGAACCAGACCCAAAAATGAAGGGCCCTGGTCAAACCCACAAGCGAACTAAACTAGGACCTACACCAAGAGTGAACCAGGAGCAAAACCAGGGCTAAAATAGAAGAACCCAGTAACATAGATAATGTGTCAAGAAGTTGACTACTTCATCTAGTCTGAATATTATATTTTACAAGTGTTGTGAAGATTATTTATCATTTGCTTAATTGAGTTGTTCCAATCAAAGGATTAAATATATTGGAATCTTTTTATGAATTATTTCATGGAATACCAATTGAAAACGTGTTTTTTTCTTTTAGATAAATTTGTTTAGCATCAATCAATTAATTTATTCAAGACAAACCATGAAGGACAACAATGATCAATGCTAGGGCTAACCAATTAATAAGTATACACACGAATAAGTCAAGCATGTACATGTGTGAATAAGGGAAGCACAAGTAGTCACAAACACATAAGCCTTAAATTATACACATGAATACATAGTATATACAACTTAATACAAAGTATATGCACAAATACAAGGTATACATGAAAACTGGCGTAAGTGTAAAGTGACATACATTGGAACACCGTAAGTCTAAGTATACTACGTAAGTTGTAAAGTATACACTTAAATACACGTAACTCATATATCTATTGAACCATGAATTTATAATGCAAATATAGACACCATCGATAAAAAAAAATTGTATTAACCAAATAACCATGTATGCATACATCAATATATGTCGATATAAGTATAAAATATAGGTACAAAATAGCCATATAGGCTTACGAGAATGCCATATAGGCATACAATGTCAAATATATCCAATGCAAAATATGTACAAAACTACCATGTAGGCATACAACAAAGGGCTTTGGAATCAAAATTCATTTTATTTCCTGCGTAAATAAGTATTTCCTTTGCTTGTCGATCTAATGGTGATAAGTCCATCACTCATTTCTATTGTGCACTTGGAGTGCTCCTACTACTCCTAGAGTTTAGCTCCTGGTGTAGTTTTAACTGTTACAATAAGTAAAGACATTAATATATAGAAATTACAATATAAAAAATGATATATTTAACAAAATATTTTCGCCATCTCTGATCGGTCTCACGGTAAATATTAGCACCCCAATGCTTGAGGGTGTGCTCAAGCCCTATATAAACCATGAAATAGAAATTAAACTATGAATCAATAATGGTTTGATTTTTCACTAGAACTAACATCTATAACAGCGAATGTAAATTGAAATTTAGTAATTTTCCTCATACCTCCCATGTCAGAGCCATTGAGGATTGTATAGCAGATGAAACACTGATATCCATTTCCCTCATAACATTTGGAGGTACATACCAACGTCTAAAATAAAACAACAGTATTCAATCACAAGCTACAATAGCAATCACGTCATGACTTGTCTTATGAGGTTGTATGTATTTTCATGATGTAATAAGGCTTAAATAGCCATTTTTGAGTTTGTAATGGTCTTTGGTAGTCATTTTAGGCATAAATTGTAAAGTTGCAGAATCTTAACAAAAGTTGTCAATCAATGTTGTAAAAATGCAAAAGGTGACAAGCAAATGCAATTGGAAGTTGCTCCTAGACTTATTACTTATGCTATGTGAAGTAATTGCATCACTACTTATGTTGAATTTCTAAACAACTATATTGTAGTTGAAATTTTGTCATCTATCAACATCTAGTTATTAGTTATGGAATGTGAAGTAATGATTTGAGTTTGAATGATGTGCAATGCAACGTAATCAATGATATGAATATAATCTACACAAATCTATTAAGTACAATTCATTAGTTAAACTCTTTATTCTATTACCTGCATGTAGGTTTGAGTAAATCCATTGGCACTAGGAGGTGTTCCCTAGAAACCTCCAATATTATCCTGTTCAACATCCAAAATCACATATTTAAAATACCATTCATTAAAAAATGTTATTAACATGTAATAAATTTATAATTGCTTACTAGTTACATACCCCACCGATAGGTGTACTACAAAAATAAGTATGTGGAAGGCCTATGTATCCAGTCTCAACACTATGACCCTGGAATTTTATTAAAATCATAAAACTAAATTAGTTAATCTTGCATTTCAAAATTGAAATTTAATAAATTAAATTCAATGAACATAAACTTTTACGTGACTATCAATTCCATACGCCTCATGCAAAATGTCAGTTGCCCTCTCCATCTCCATAGCTATAGATGGATCCTGCATAGTAGCCTCCTGAGTGTCGATGGGGTCATATGAACAAGTCACCCCACAAGATTGGCACACATGGGTTCGAAGGCCACCACTCAAAGACTCCCCTGGATGGTGTTGTATAATAGGGCTAGTATGATGGATGACACTCTAGGTCAAAGTGTTGATCGCCAGCAATGTCTCTATGTCGACACTCTCCTTCGCAACAGAAGGCATAACAATGTGCTCACGAGGTGGCTTAGCGAGAGGTCATATCCCTTGCCGCATAGGATCTGGATGTGCACCGGGTCTATCCTAAGCCGACCCCTCACCTCTCCCCTGGAAGTCCCTCATATCAAAATAATTTGGGATTTTGTTCAAAATGAACTCACTGTATAGTTTCCTAAGAAAATACTTTGGGAATTCACAATTTTTGCACAATGGCTAATCAAAGACCATGTACCACCTCTCATAAAAATAGTTCCTAATCTATTGGTGGTGGTACCAATGAATAGGAAACCTCTTCGCATTGAGGGTAAGATTTTGATTTGTGCGTAGGTCGGTGAATAATGAGCACAAATCACCTTTTTGTAATTTTTAAATCCTTTACATCTTTATATGATAGTTTATCCGCATAATAAGCCCTACCACCTGCCTCCTATCTTGCCATCCAGTTATTTGTTTGCTAATTGAATCTACATTTTTTGACATATCTTTCAATGAACTTGCTAGGGTCATTCTTTCTACGATTGAACCATTTGGATCACTCAACCTACTAATTAAATCCTCTATTTGTTTTTCATTGTTCTCAATTTCACTCATTAAATTTTTTTGAGTGCCAAGAGGGTGTTGAGTGATTGGTGGAGGAGGTTTTTGTTGAGGTTGATTTTCTTGTTGAGGATTTTGTTCTTAAGGATTTGGTTGCTCTTCTTGTTGAGGATTTTGAGGGTTTGCAGGTTCATTTGAAACTCCTACAAATTCAAAAAAATAAATATCAAATACAACCTAAACCTAACAAATTCAAAACAAAAAGAAAACAATCCTTACCTCTCACACCTCCTCATTGTTGTGGTGTCATCCTTGTGAAGAAATAGCAACCGTTGGTGAAGATTTTTGCACAATTCCTCCTCCTAGAATGTGAGTGTGAAAAATGGGGGTTTTGGCCATGGGCACAACAAAAAACACAGTCGAAATGAATAATGAATGAGATTTTCACTTTTTTTTTCTTTTAACTTGCCATAACGCAAGCATGTTATGGGCTCATTGTGCCCAAGCCTCAGGCTTAGCACACTAAGCCACAACGTGAGTGCATTATAACACGCTTGTGTTATAGCGCATTCGCGTTATGACTTTTCAAAACTTTTTTTGAAAGTGTCCACAAATTTTCTACCCATCTCCATGCAACTGCCCTTGACTTGGACCAGCTCAAGATTTTTAGGTACACTTGGTTGAATGGGATCATTTAGAGGTTCCTCTTCCTCTTCCACAAGAAGTTCAGTAATAATGGGCTTGGAAGGGGTTCATAGAGTAGTTCCTAAACGCAAGTGGATGTCACTTACACTCACAACATATGCAAGGAATTGATTTGAATCAACAAAGTATGCAGGTTGCTGTTGTGGTTTGTTATTTGGATTGGGTGTGGCCTGAGTTGGTAGCTGAGTAGGTTTAGGTACATTTGAGCTTGGATTAGTAGGTGAAGGAATTATAGCAGGTTGTTGTGGATGAGAAGGTTTTTGCATGTAATTGGTTGTCTAGATAGGCCATTGTTGTCCTCCTCTCCATTGACTTGTTTGCTGCAAATTTCCTGGAGGTGGCTGCCAGTGCCCTTGAAATTGTTGCCAATGCCCTTGAGGTTTCTACCATTGGGGTGGAGAACTCTGATGTCTGGGCCAAGCATTTGGAGGGTTACTCCAAGGCTATGGTGGATATCCTCCATAACTGGATGGATATGGGGGTTGTCATTGGTTACCAGATAAATAGGAATTAAAATTTGGCTGAGCATAGGATAGTGGATCCAGTGGAATACCTTGTCTTGGAACCCAAGGCTTACTTTGTGCAACATGGTAGACTTCGTCTTCCTCAATTTGGATTGGCTTAAACTTAGGTGGAATTTGCTTGCTTTCAAAATTAGCTACCATCTTACATTTACAGTCCTTCTTCTTTTGTCTACAATGGGGGAAATACTCTGTCAACATTGCCTTTGCATCCTCTTACTTCTTCTTGGCCTGAAGTGTATATAGCTGAGTAGCTAGATTATTTATAATGTCTTGCTTGAAGTCTTCCAACAAATGAGTAATCTCCATTCTTGAAACTCCACTAGTAGTTGACTTACCCATGGAAGATTGGTAAGCTCTCCCTTTCTTTGAAGCTTCCCTAGAGTAGTTCTGGCATATTTTCTTGATATCTTCCCAAGGAACTTGGGAGATATATTTTCCTCCCATGAGATCCAAGGCATCAGTGCAGCTATCATTTATTCCTCTCAAGAAAAGCAACTTTTGTGAGTCTTCATTAAGTGTATGGTGTGGATATTTTTGTAGGAAAAACAGAAACCTTGCAATGTAATATTCCAGGCTCTCATCTTCCTTTTGCTGCATCCTGAAAATGTCACCTCCTCTCATGTCGCTGCCCCTGCAATATTCCTTGTATTTCTGAAGAAATTTTGTCTTCTTATCTTCCCAATTTTCCATAATATCTCTGCCTAGGCTCATGAACCATCTTAATGCAGCCTCTTTCAGAGTGGTAGGAAATAGCTTAAGCCTATGGGCATCAGTATTATAATCATAACTCTTGCAAAGTATGTCAAACTCAAACAAAAAGGTATCAAGATCTTCTGTGACAAGTCCATAAAACTTGGGGAGTGTTGAGGCAGGGATGTTCTTGATGTTGTCAATCTCATTCAGGTGGGCAATGGGGAAAGGAAAAAGTGGTTGGTTAGGTATGTTCCTATTTGCATCACCCATGCCTGCTTGATGTAGTTCCAAAGCAAAGGGGTTCTCAAGCTGATTTTGATCTTCATAGGAGACTTCAAAGCTA